>CAUYSK010041489.1:0-27894 GCA_963575035.1 Avahi laniger | reverse complement strand
CCAATTAATTTCTTTTTATTTTTAGTAGAGACGGGGTCTCACTCTTGCTCAGGCTGGTTTCGAACTCCTGAGCTCAAACAATCCGCCCGCCTCGGCCTCCCAGAGAGCTAGGATTACAGGCGTGAGCCACCGCGCCCGGCCTAAGAATTTATTATTGTCTTCTCTTTCATTTTGGCCTCTTTAAAAATTGCTCTTAGTGGCACTAAATACTTAACAAAATTACCTTAAATCTTGTCCCCATTTCAGTGAGTAGTGTCAGTCACATCTGTTATTATCATTCCCCTTACACAGGTGAGGAAATAGAGGACATGGAAGGCTAACTACTTGCTCAACCTTAAAGGGTGAGTCAGAGGTTAGGAAAGGAAGTGCACAGGGGGCTACCGAGGTGTAGGCTAGTCCCCCAAAGCCCTAAAATACTCTGCTTCAGGACATTGTCCATCCAAGGAGATTATGAGGATGGGTAGATTCAAGTCTTTCAAAACACTATCCTCCACCAAGGCCCTGGGGCCGTCAGCAGCCAGGCACTGTCACTCTTCTCTGGATCCTATGTGTCTTCTCATGGGCTGGTCTTGAACTCTTGACCTCAAGCAATCCTCCAGCCTTGGCCTCCCAAAGTGCTGGGATTATAGGCGTGAGCCAGCCAGCCTGTTCCCTGCCTCTTTTTCATCACTCTAGCAATGGGCATTCAGGCCACCCGGGCATGCCTGCAAAAGGATGTAATTTGGTAAATATATTTCCAAACTCAGACATGGGCTGGTAAAAATTAAGTTGAAAGAGATGATGAAATGGGAGCGTCAAGGGCAGCAGTAAAAGCAACTTGGCTTACTTAAACGTTTTTATTGAGCAATGGGTAGGTGTAGGTTCCCCGAGGGCAGCACCCGGAACAGAGGCATAGAGGTTGATAGGTGCTTGTCACATGCCAGGCTGTGGAGCTACAGAGAAAAGTAAGCCGCGGCTCCTGTCCTCAAGCAGCTCACAATCCAGCAGCAGGGACAGACAAGAAAACAAACATGGCAGTAAAGTCATAAATAGAAATTTATACAAATACCAACGTAGCACAGAGGAGGGAGTGATTAACTTGAAAGTTGTACCAGAATAAAACTTCAAAGTCCGCAGCGTCTGATGGATTGCAGGTGCGAGCTTCTTTTAGAACAGCTGTACCGCTGAACTTCTTTCTAACATGAATTTGTATGTATCAAAGCCTATATCGTTTCATTATACAACTAGATGTATGTACGTCAAAATCACATTTGAAAACTGAAATCATTAAATGACCTAATGGTGCTTTCTCCTCTTTTCTTAGCAAAGCGAAAAAGTTTCTTAAGTGAATAGTCACATTGGATTGAGCAGGCATTTGTTTCTAACAAATTGACACTTCATTATTTTCCACTGGGAGCAAATGTGCACCTCCTTTTGATTAGTCAGAGCTTGTTACACAGAACAATAAGGAGACAGGCTCCTCTGGGCTGGAGAAAAATGCAGAAATTCCGAAGAGGTTGAGTCTAATTGTTTCAGTAAATGAAATAAAGGGGTGGGTCATGTTTACTGGAATATATGACTGAACAGACTTGAAAATGACATAAAAGAAGCTTTGGGATAAAATGTATTGAGTTAGTTTCCTAGTTTCTAAATTCTATAATAGTGAATTTCAGTGTATCGGATTTCTACATAATGAGGTGTATATGTGAGAGCTACATATACAAATCCACTTCCTAACTATTTCCAAAATGATTTGTGACATTTAGGAGAATCATGGGAGATTAATACTAGAAAATCCTATCTGTAAAGAAGAAAAACATTATATAATGTCAATTGTCAAAATGTTTCTCTTGTAGACAATGGTTGGCAAAATCTAAGGCTGAGAACAACAGAATTTCTCTATGTTAAAATGTCAAGAGCTATGCTGAGGAAATTTCACCTACCAACAGAATCAAGGTTGTGGAGAAAGGCAAGATAGATGCTTGAAAAGAACTCTGTAATATTTCTGATTTTTATTTAGCTTGATAAAGTTTCAAGTATTTAAAGATTTACTGATTCCTGTAAAGTACCAAGTAGAGGAATTAATGTGTTAATGACTGGAATATTCTTCAAATAAACAGTTTTAGTATGAAACTGCTACTCCTGAAGATGTGAAGAACTAAGGTTGAAAGCAACTAGTTCAATGTCTAGAAGTAAATGTTTAATGCTAAGGAGTAAATAAAACCCATGAGTGCCACTGTATGTGTTAGCTCAGAACTTTTTAAAAAATTTTATTTTTATAGAACGAAGGATTCTTGAAGACAAATGCAACCTATCGTGGTGCATGAAAATGTGTGCCAGTTCTTCTGTCGCAAATGCCACGAAGCTGATGAGAGGCTCATGGTGAGCTTGCTGAGAATCCTCCTAAATTCACCCCAGACTGAACAAGGAAGGAAGCGATTCACCTGCAGTTGCAAATAAGGCAATTATTGATGCAAGAGAGGACAGAGTGTTCTGGAACTTTTCCACATTAACCCTTAAAAGGGAGCAGAACCCTTGCCCTACTCCCCCTACACCACTCAGACCATCTGTTTTTTCTACACGTTATTTATTCAGGAAAATATACGGGTAATGGAATTTGGCTTTTAATGTTGTCTAGGCAATTCCGTGGGAAAGAAACACCAGTTGTACAGTTTCCACATGCCTCCTTTTCTTTTCAAAGACAGAGGTACATTCGGGAAGACTGGATTCCAGGGACATGTTCACCTTCTTCACTGATCCCTTTGAGTGCTTCCCGAACCTCCAAAATGAGGACTTCTCCCCTTTCTATTGCTACTTAAATATTACAAAGTGGGCCTGAGAATGAGTCTGTCAGCGGCCGATTGCAAAGGGGGCCCTCATTTTGAACGTGTTTAACTTCTCTGGTTTGTGACTTGGTTGGATTAAAGCCCTACAACAAAAATAAGATCTGGATATTGTTGACAAGAGAAGATTCCTATAATTTCTCAGGCAATAAGTATTTAATGAGTATTTACAAGGTGTTGGTTATTTTCAGGAACCTATCAACCAAGAATTTGCAGAGACTGCCTCTGTCTCACTACTGGCATGTCCCCAGGGGCACACTGGTATCCCTGTCTCGATTACCGGTGTGTCTGGCACAGTGACTAGCACATAAATGCTAGTTAAATGAAGGAATGAATGCATGAATGAATGATTGAATCCACTTGTGTAGTCCCTTGGTTTGCAACCTTAGTAGCAAGAACAATGCCTTCCATGAATTAGGCAATCAATAGACGTTTTGTTAAGTGAGTTAATAAATCCAATCAAGCCTTCAGTAACTTAACCAACTGTTCTGTTTGATTATTTGTAACCTTTAAAAGTACTCCAACAGCATTGCAATCTTTGTTCGAAACAATCATTATTTGGAAAATAATTGCATTTCGCATGTTCTTGCTTGGTACACCTGTGCAGGTGACATGGTTTTAGCAGATGGATCCAGGGAGAAGCGTCTGCATTACAATTAGGCTGGAAGGACAGGTTTTGTTGAGACTTTGAGGTGACCAGCCTTCCCTGGGTCACAGAAGTGAGCACAAATCCTGCCAACTCAAGTACTGTCGCCTCTGATCGGAGTTCTCCCTCGTACAGCTTATTTTTGTTCTGATGGAGAAACCGTCTGGGAGGCACAGAGAGCTGAAGACGGAAAGCAGAGCCCCTTCCCCCTGAATGCAGCACTGTAGCTAGTGCTAAGTGATGGGAAGAGGCTAAGAGATTTAACATTCACAGAAGCCTAGGACGCAGGTATTATTATTAGCCCCATTTTGTAGGAAACCGAAGCCCAGAGAGGTTAAGCAAATTACCCAAGATTAAACGGCTAGCAGGTGGCAGAACAAGGACTCAGGCTCAGAAAGTCTGACTCCATTCTTAACTACCTTATTATGCTAATTTGTGTCCCTTTGACTTGGCAAATCTTCATTTATAGAATTTGCAATATGGCAAGGATTTTCCATGATAGTCTCATTTGGACTTTCTTTTTTTTTTTTTTTTTTAAATAATGTGTCCTTGCCTATGAGACAAATCCCATGGTATAAGACCTTAAAGACCATACATATAATAAATCTCTAGTTTTAAAATATGCTCCATGACTATTTACAAAACGTTTTTACAGTGACCCAAACAATATGGTCCGGGCCTGAGAGAGTAAAATCACCTGCAACGGTGATCTTGTACATTGGGACTGTCCCCCTCACTCTCTTGCCTTTTAGGGCGGGATAGCTGAGCAAAAGAGCCAAGTGGGTTACTCTGGAGCATGCCTGCTTGGTGGAAACTCAGCAGGTTTGTAGGCTTTCCTTTTTCTCCTTTACAGGCTTTGAAAATGCACTGTAATTGGTACACTCCCGTAATCAAAGCAAACTTATATTAAATATATTCCAGAGATGGGTGTGCGCTGGAATGCAATACTGCAATTTATATTGTGGCATTACACTGGTTTCAGCTTCCGTTTTGATTTTATGCTTGAACGTAGGATAAGATTGCTCCCATTGCAGCTTTTGCAGTTACTTCTTTGACCATGTTTGGTTTGGCAGTTAAGAAAAAAATCAACAGAAGGATTACGTTTCAATGGCACAACACCTAATCCTCAGGCAAATGATTTGTCCACGCTTAATATAAAGTACTTAGGATGTATTGTTTGATGTAAACACTAGTTCTAATAAAATGGTGCCTCAGGTGGAGTTCTTTAACTTGTAATACCCTATTTGTGTTGGCCTGTACACATTGGATATAAAGCCATTATGATAAAATATATCCTCTTTAGCCTGATAAAAAAGAAAGCCGGAGTATAGGACCCATACCAAGAGAGAGAAGATGCTATAAAACACGACGTCCCTTAGGATGTGTGTCGTTGGCACTGGGGACACAGCGGTCAGCACTTCCCTGATGGGAACTTCTCCGCCGTCTTGGTGGAGCATCGGTTTCATCATTTAAGGAACTTTGTTTGAATCTAACGCTGCGCTGAGCCCAGCTCCATTTAGCCGCTGTGTTGGTGAAATCTGTGAGCCGGGAAGGAGCGGCTGCGTCACAGTACTGGATGGCAAACACAAAGGAAGGTTAAAAAGGAAGCAAATACAATTCAGCCTACCGGTGATAGCAATCTCTGCCCTCAAATATCCACTTGTTATAACCTTTCTCTCTAGGACCCCATGCTGCTTAGAAGCATGCAAGGTTAATAATAGCAGGCAAAAAAATGCGAGGCATTTCAAGACGCAACATTCATCTTGCCGTTCCACTAATGCGGGGATGACAGAAAGTCACTTTCAACCTCCTTTCCTGCTGCTTATATTACCTGCGTGTTGTGAGCTGCTCCTCCAGGTATTGGAGAATGATTGCTGTTCATATGGTGTTCTAAGGAAGCTAGGCATATTTGCCATTATCCTCATCTGATTTAATGCTTATAAATCAGCAAAAACTCCACCTCAATCCACTTCTCTCTGTCTCAGAAGAGCAGACGCTCAGTAATAGCTCCATTCACAGTTCATCTGATGACTCACTTCCAGAATACCGGTGATTGAGAGCCTTCTCTGTAATTGTAGCTTTAGCCAAAGGATGAAAAATCACAGCATCTGAACTAAAGTGACTTGAAGTTTCAGGTTCCTGCCTTATCCTGACTCATCTGCAACTCTTCAAGAGTTACAGGAGAAGTGAGCTTTTCAATGAGATGCTGTTTTGCTGATTTGGGTTTCAGTCTTTTTTTTTATTTCAGAGTATTACGAGGGTACAAATATTATGGTTACATTTTGTGTCTTTGTCTCACCCAAGCGAGGGTTAGAGGCATGCCCTTCCCCCCTACAATGCTCCCCGTGTCCTTTAGTTGCGAGTTTACCCCCCCCCCCCATTTCAGTCTTAATTTCTATCCTTTTCAGGAAAAGACTAATTCGAAGAGCAAGTCTTTGAAGGTCGTTTTTGGCTTAGATTTTTATTTTGTGGGTATTTACAAATAGATTAAGTGTCTAAATCCATGACAGTATCTTCCCTTTGACTAAAAATCTGGAAGTAAAAATGAAAACAGGATTGGCAACAAAGAGAATGGGGGAGGTGGAATGGAAAACCGACACCTTGCTTTGCCTGGGCTTAATGGTGCTGCTCAACCATCTCAGCATGCTGAGAGACCTGTGCTCATCCTTACTGAGAGCCAGGGACAAAGGTGGCCCCAGTGCACAAAGAGGCTTCCGTCCATCCCAGCGTGGGCCACATGTCCCCGGACATTCTGAGGAGTGCAGTGTGGTCAGTGACCTCTCCCCGCTTCCGTCTGCTCTCCTGCTCCATTGCCTGGAGGAAGGAGGTCTCCACTCCAGTTGACTAAGGGAATCTCTGGAAAGAAAGGCTGGCTCATTCTGGAACTCGGCTTTCTGTGCTAGCTCTAGAATTAGGTTTAAGTGAGCTCTGTAGCTGTGTGCTCAGGTATGCAGGCCAGACCAGGGACTGTGCTGGGGGCTTTCAAGGGCTTTTTCCAACCAAGTGAGATTTCCTGAAAAGGTCCCTCCTTAGGTCAGGTTCCCATCTATGGAAGTGAAGCTGGAAGTATTTTCCTGGAGAGAGGTAGAATTGGAATTGGAGGTGGAAGGGAAAATAAGGAAATCTTTTAATGATTGGAAAAGAGGAACTGTTTTGTTTCTACAAAAATTCTCTCCAATCAAATCCTAAATATTTTCTCATCCTTCCTTATTTTTATATTTTATTTTATTTATTTTTTTGAGACCAGGGTCTCACTATGTTGCCCAGGCTGGCCTCAAACTCCTGGGCTCAAGAGATCCTCCACCTCCCGAGTAGCTGGGACTACAGGTACATCACCATGCCTGGCTTCTTCCTTATTTTTCCATTTTTAGTCTGATGGCCAATAAAGTTGAGGCGATTTTCCTATACCACCTCCCTTCCCGGCCACATGAGTGGGTGTTTGTGTTCACCCTGGATTCAAATCTTTTTTCGATAGGCTCTAGGATGCCATGGGAATTTGTTTGTTGGCTTGGAATTTTGTTATTCCGTATAACTATCTCAGTTAAATGAAGGAAGAGTTGTATTGGCTTTAGGAGTCTTTTACTTACTAGGAGATTTTTTCCCCCATTACATATAGTATTTTTTTTTTATATAGTATTTTTTTAAACGAAGCTATTGTCTTTTATTTTGAAAACTCCTTGAGAGGGGTATGAAGGGAATTTGCTCTTATCCAGCTACTTGGGAGAGTGCCTATTTTTAGTATCAAGATCCCTATTATATGAGCATTAGAGAATTTAAAACCACTTGTGTAGCTATTCTTTATTAGGGGGAAAAAGGCTCATATATTGAGAATTCAGAATCCTTTTCTGGGAAAGGAGAAATTGACTGTCTAGGATATTACAAATAAATGAAAAAATACAACTAGAAACCTGATAGGATACTTAACTGTGCCTAGAGTTGTTACTGATATGAAATGTTCTTGCTGTTGATATTTTTAAATTTCTAACTTAGTTTTAGTTTCAGATAATAGAATTTTTGCCTCTAGAATTTTCAAATACATTCAAAATTCCCTTTCTGGGTGACTGTATTCTGAGGGCCATTGGTAGCAGTTCTCTGCAATCAGTAATTTCCTCCATCTAAATGTCTATTGTTGCCCTCACTAAGATGAGAATAGGGACAGGGGGTCGTGGGGGGAGAGGGAAGTTTTCTGTGGTTATAGGATGTTGATCTTCCGATAGTTCAATGTGGTTTATCCTATCTTTACAGAGTTTTTTTTTCATGCCACTTGTAGAGGACTGAATAAATATCATTTCTATTCTTCTCCATTTTAACAAGGGAGAAACTTTTTTTTCCTTTAGTGAAGGGGGGTCTTGCTATGTTGTCCAGTCTGGAGTGTAGTGGTGTGATCATAGCATCCTTTCTTAATACCATCAGCGTGGGTAGGTTTGCTTCCCCAGATGACGAGCAAGCTCCCAGTTTGTCATAAGTCAGAGTAGGGTCCACGCCTGTGCTACCCGTTGCGATCACCCAGTATGTGCTGAAAAGTAGCATATGCTCGGTAAAAATTTATGAATTAATATGAAATCCAAAGAGCTGATGATCTCAGGTTCTTTGTCAATTATTCAGCCATCGTGTTAAAGAAAACCCAGGCCTTCCCATCTAAAAAAGTATTTTACCTCACAGGGATCCAAGGACTACCTGGAATTCCCCTTCCCCAGTGTTTTGATAAAGAATGAAAATGAGACCAATTAGATCAAGCAAGCAGCTGTCCCTTTGACGTCCCCCCATCCCTGCTCCTGCCCCTCATATATGCAAACAGGTTTCAGAAAGGGAAAAAGCCAACAGCCAAAGCACAAATCCAGGTATGTTTGGCCTTCCCTAATCAGGAGATAATAACAGCCCTCTTTATTTTTATTGTTATTATGATTCAAAATGAACTAAATGTCAAGGGTTTGATCTGGCACGTAAGGAATGCGGGGCTAGCCTGGGAGACTTAACCCTCTGGAGTCAACAGAACAGATCATCAGTGAGGGGGTGGTAGGTTGATATAACCCTAAAAAGGTAAATAACTCGGGAAATAGATGTGGAAAGTTATGTTTGGGCATCGTCCTCCTTCACACTTACTGCGACCTTCCCATCTGATGATAAATCTGCTCAGAGGTGTTTCTCTGCCCCAGCCGCATGCGGAGATGTGTGCAGAGCTAAACACGGTGATCTGCGGCTCACAGAGCTCGCAGGCTCGCAGGGAGCCAGGCAGGTGCGACAACAATCTCCACAGTGCGTGCTGTGTGCCGGGGCAGAGGCGGCACGGGCTTTTAGAGCAGTGCAGAAAGATGTACCTAAGAGTCTGGCGGCGGCAGGTGGGCACGGGCGTGGGGGCCGGTGGTCAGGGCAGGCTTCTCAGAGGAGGTGATGATTCTAGGGAGACCTAAACGAGAAAGGGGGTTTGGTGAGAAGGGCAGGTGGAACCTTGCAGCCTTTCTTTCGAACAGTGTCTTACACAAGGAAATGTGCATATCTAGTGCTGCATGGAATGTACATGTTATGTTAATATGTGGATATCAGGAACAACACATCAAGAACATTAATGAATATACAAGGCCTATAAAGTTAATCGATTTATAAAATCAGCAGCTAGGAGTTGTCTGACATCTCCCAAGCATCTGACCGAATCCTGAGGGTTGCCTAGAGCTGTCGAGCAAGCAGCGTGCTTTCTCCTGTCACTGTGCTGACCTTATGCCAACGCGGATGGCATGTGATCAGAGGAGATCTTCCAGATAGATTGGTCTCACCTTGAAATTCTTCACATGCGATGCAGGTTACACAGGACAGTCTCTGTCTGTCTCCTTCCCAGGCGTCCCTCTGCTCGTTTCTGTAGGGGGAGGCCCGCGGTGGTCCTGGCCTCCTTCCGAGCATCCCTGGAGGTTGTTTGCACCTTTTAATAAGATAAACCCCCCGTTACACAGCTATTTCCTGTTGCCCTGTCGTGATGTGGATTTGCTAGGGTAAAATACCAGAAACTGTGGGGTTTTTTTTCCTTCTCCTGGTGACACGCTTTGTTGTTGCCTCTCTAAAAGGTCACCATTGAAAGGACTGAAGAATATGAAAAATGATATCATGATCTCTCTTTTGGAAGCCCTACAGTCTTTAACAATCTGATAAAAGAGAAGGGGGACAGGAGAGAGGGAGAAAAAGGAGCCAGAGCAGCAGGGCTCTGCATTTGGAAACCTTGCTGGGCTCTCTGGATCTGATTTGGCCCGAGAATGCAAGCAGCAGATAAAAATAACAAGTCACACAGCAGAGGACAGATCTCCGGCTTCTCCTCTGCCCGGGGCTGCACATGCCCAGTGCGTGCCTTTTGGGCGGAGAAGCGCCGAGCAGCATTCCCCAGCAGAAGGCCGGAGTGAGAAGGGGCCTGTGTTTGATGTATGAGCTTTGGCTTGCCATCGTGAGTCACCCCAGAACTAGCTGCAGGCAAAACAAAAATCTTTTGTGATTAATTAGAAAAACTGGACAATTATGAATTGACTGCACACAGCCAGGGTATGGTAATATAAATAGTAATGACTCTGGCGGAGTCTGATGAACACTCGGTGTTTATGTGAAATCACTGGAGAAAGGCAAATTTTTAACACAGAATCTATGGAAACAGGATGATTTCTGATCTGTGACAATCTGAGGGTCTTGAGCAGGGTCCTGGTTGACACTTTCCAAAGGGGTTCTAGTTGACTTTTTCCCCCATGTCCCTCCAAACACTGGTGTTTGTGCCCAATGGACCATTCTTTTCTTTCTTCCTTTTTTTAAGAAAAAATTAAACCCAAACATCCTTTTCAGCAGCCCTATGAAATGGCTCACATCTTTTGCTGACCTCCCTGCCAGCGCACAGAGTTGTTGGCTGGTTATTTTGCCCTTTTGGGGCATTTGCTGCCACTGTGACACTCTCAGAGGACTTGAACACAGATGTCATTTTTATTCTGAGGCACTTGTTGGTTTTATCTTCAAGGGAAGAAGGAACCACCACAAGTCAGCTGTTTTATCAGAGAAAGGAAAGATCAGCATGTTATAGCGAGTTATTGGATTAATGATTTATTCTGTTTGGGGAATGTAAAGTGGAAAGAAAGGTCTCCAAACCACACAGTCAAACAAAGCTTTTAAAAACCCCCGGACGTGCACAATATATTTTTTGGCGTGATTTAATCATGCATCTGGGGAGGGTCCCATCTACCCCCTCCCCACCCACAGAATAAGCACATCCTATGTGGTGGAACTGGGGGGGAGGGGGGATTGCTCCTTTTCAAGGAAGTTCACAAAGAAAAATAATTAAACCCTGACAGTGCCCGTGAATGTCGAAATACGAATTTCCTCCAGTGATCATTTTTTAACCACTGGGGTAAGCACGTTATCCTTTGTCCTGGGGCAACAGTGTGTTGCCAGCAATGGTCACAGACCCAAGAGAAACAAAAGAAAAAGGCATCTCGCTGCTGTTTTCCCCAGCACCTACCCCACTTGGATAAAACATCTCTCAGACCTTTGAAATTTGATTTCTGCTAGGCAATTAACTCGTCTTAACGTGTATTCTCCATACCCAAGTGCCTTTTCTGGCCCTCTGTTTGCACTCGCCAGCGTTCACATTGTTTTCTATTGTTATTCAAGCAGCGCCGCCTCAGTAGTAAACCCATTGACCATTCAATCAGAGCAGTAGCTGTGGCGGATAATTAAAAGTTCCCAACCTCTTACCCCAAGGCCAGGCTAGAGCCAGTCAGAGAGGAGCCAGGTCCTGGCTGCTCAGGGACCAATCGATCAGCTGATTAACCCTTCTTACTGATTGGTTAGAGCTGATTGCATCTCTAGTAAAGAAATCTCCTCTGGCCCTGGGGCGCTAGAGGCGGCTACACATTCAGGGCGGCTGACGCCCAACATCACTGCCCTCACACAAAGTAAAGGGAGGAAAAGAGGAGAACTCCCAATACAGCATTTTAAAGATTTTATCTCCCAACCACTGTCTATTCCCTAGACTATCTCTGATTTTATTTCTAGGGGGAAAATATCTGTTTGAGTTTCAGGAATGGCAGAAAAGATCCCTGGCGTAGCAGCAGCTGCTGTATAGCCTGTGAAACGGCAGATTCTCCCTGACAACAGTGTCCCCAAGTGTCCCCTTGCAAAATGGCTGAGGTCAGAAGGCACTGAAGACACACCCTTCATAAAATGGGCCTCTCTCCTGGAAGATTGCTTTTGGAGCAGTCGACTCCCACAGAATTTGTATTTGCTAGCTGGTAAATATTTATCTTCGTGTATGGGTAAACAATCTGCTTTCCATTGTGCTGACATTTTGGCACTGTGAGTGAAATATACTGTATTGGAATAGAGGCATTTAAAAAAATTACTACCCCGTAGTTGTCTTTGAAGGGAGTAGCTGAGATGCTATCAGGCAGGTGTGGTGGACGGGCCTTCCTGAGTGGCTCACCCGGTTTTCTTGGAGATGGTTTTCTTGAAGACTGATTTCGGAGGATTTGGTAGAAGAGCCCAGCCCGGGAATCCCCTGTGAAAACATTATCTCTGCTGCCCCCAGGCTTATCATTTTATCTGTGGCATAGGGGAGAAAGCTGAATTTTGCAAAGCTGACTTTGCAAATATTATCTTTGTCTCCAGAAGGCCGAGCTCCCATTGACGTCAAAGGCAGTTGGCCTGCGGGGAATGTGCGGGCTCAGGCCGAGTGCGTGTCAGATGCCTTGCGAAATGCAGCTGGCAGACTGGGGAACAAATGTTTTCCAAAATGCTCGTGTTCTGCCCTTCTGCGATACTTATCCGTGGAAGTGCAAGAACAGCAAATGAGACTTTCCCAGGAACCCAAACATTATCCACCTTACAGTGAAATTGACGGTAATAGGCGCTGATCTGAGACTCCACTGAGAGGCCTGGTTGCGTGGGAGGTGGCCGTACCTTAGGAGCCCCCGTCTGAGCGGGGTTTAGGGACTGCAGGCTTGTGAGCTGTACAGGCACGGTGGCTTCACAGCGCTCCACTTTGAGGGGTCTGTTCCTCCATCGAGGCTGAGGGCAAACAATCGGGGAGTGAAGCATGCTTGGAAAAGTGCCTTGAGGCCCTAAAAAGAGGGGAAAATATTGTAAGAACATAAAGAATGATGGTTATATTTTCATTCTTATAAGAACCAAAGTAACCGAGGGTTATATGACCCTGGACATATTTATCCAAATCAAAATGGTCTCAGTCTCATTGTCTTAAAGTAAGTTTATCAGAGTACACATGTGCACACACACGCAAACACAAACACACTCACATATGGAGATTTTTTTTGTGGATTTACAGCTGCTATTTAATTTATTCTCGAACACATACGTTTCTGAAAGCAAAGCCAAAATTGTAAAAATTATGTGCCAACCAGAGCTATATGTCATGATAGGAAAACATCCAAACCTAAAGAGGCATGAGATAATAGCATGGGTCCAGTTAATGCAATCATTATTTAGTAAGAACTTAATTATATAACACTGTCAAATATATTAGGTTATTAAGTATGAAATGTCTGATTTCCTTAGGTACTAAATTTGACAGTTGACAAATTTCACTTTGACACTTCTTGTTTTATTTTCATTGTGAAGGTTCATCCTCAGTCTTGCAAATGCATGTTTTGGCTTGGGATTATATTTCAAAATTTTTTTTAGAGCGATTCTTGCGAAACCATGGATAAGTCAAAAATTCGTGTTATTTTCGAATATGAGTTCCGTCGTGGAACCAATACAGCGCAGACAGCTCGAAATATCAACAAAGTGTTTAGGAAGGATGTGGCTAATGAACATACAGTATGTTGATGGTTTGAGAAGTTCTGTTCTGGTGATTTTAATCTTGAAAATGAGCCACGTGGGTGACCTGAGACAAAGGTGGATGATGATGAGCTGAAAGCTGTAGTGGAAGCGAATCCATCTCAAACTACACATGAATTAGCAGCAAGGCTTGACGTTACCATTCCAACAATTTTTGACCATTTGAAACAAATTGGCAAGGTAAAGAAGCTGGATAGATGGGTTCCACATGAATTAAACGAGCATCAGAAGAGAAATCGTCTTAAAGCTTGTCTTTCTTTGCTGTCACGACATAAAGGCCAACCATTTCTACACTGCATCATTATGTGTGATAAAAAATGGATTCTTTTTGACAATCGTAAGTGTTTGGCACAATGGATGGATAAAGATGAAGTGCCAAAACACAGTCCAAAACTTGATATTCATCAAAAAAAAGCTAATGGTGTCTGTCTGGTGGCCCAGCACTGGTATTATCCACTACAGCTTCATGAAACCTGGTCAGTCGATGACAGCGAATGTCTGCTCCCACCAATTGGATGAAATGATGAGGATGCTTGGGATTAAGTAGCTGAGACTGGTCAGCAGAGACAGGCCAATCCTTTTGCAAGACAACGCTGGACCATGTGTCGCCTGAACAACACTGCTCAAATTATAGAAGCTGTATTTGGAAACTCTCTGTCACCCACTGTATTCACCAGACCTCGCACCAACTGACTCCCACTTCTTCCAGGCTTTGGACCACTTCTTGCAAGGAAAAATATTCAATTCTCAATAAGCTGTGGAAAACGCCTTTCGCAATTTCATTTTCACTCGCTCTGCAGGCTTCTTTGCTGCTGGCACAAATAAGCTACATTAAGAGGGCAAAACTGTGGCAATAGTTTAGGCTCATACTTTGATTAATTGCACTTCTTCTTGTTTGAGGCATAATAAACTAAACTTTTTATTTGAAATTGGACATTTCATATTTAATGGCCTAATAATATAGAAACTAGTACATATACCTATTCTTGGTCTGCTAAAAGCTTACAGTCTGGTTTATCTTATAAATGTTACTTATTAAAATGCCCATGAGGCCACTTGGAATTTAAAATTTTATTTTTTTGAGACGGAGTCTCATTCCATTGCCCGGATTAGAGTACTGTGGCATCAGCCTAGCTCACAGCAACCTCGAACTCCTGGGCTCAAGCCATCCTACTGCCTCAGCCTCCTGAGTAGCTGGGACTACAGGCCTGTGCCATCTGCCTAGCTAATTTTTTCTATATTTTTTTTTAGTTGTCCAGCTAATTTCTTTCTATTTTTTTAGTAGAGATGGAGTCTCGCTCTTGCTCAGGCTGGTCTTGAACTCCTGAGCTCAAACGATCCTCACGCCTCGGCCTCTCAGAGTGCTAGGATCACAGGTGTGAGCCACCACACCCAGCCTTAAAATGTTTTGAATGAAGTGTTTCAACTCGAAATTATTTTTTGTATAAGATTTCTGTGCATGGAGAGGAAAGGTATAAAATAGGTCTTAGAAGAGAAATGAGTAAAGTAGTACTTCCTAATATTTTGTGGCTGGATAAAATTGACTATATTTGGGAATTTGGGTAATTTACAATACCTAGCATAACTAAAAATCTATTGACACACTTCCGTGGTTTTGCGATTATTGTGAGAAAATTATCCAATAGAAGTGTTCATCGTGAATGATTTTACATTATTCCATAATTCCTTTTTCATCATAAATGGAATAGTATGTATTAATAGTATTCTATACTATGGAAACAAAATGTAAAATTTTATTTAAAAATCTGGACAGGCTATTAGGTGCTCTCTGTCTTGAGAAGTTAAATGTAGCATGTAGTGTTCGACTATGGAAGCCACATCAACAAACAGTGTTGACAGCACAAACTGAGCATCAGACTGAAACCAGGTAGGATTCCTGGGAAGGAAGCTCTGTAATTTGAAACTCAGATTAGCCATTTTCTCTGTGGTGAAACGGAGACCACAAAGTTCACCTACTCACTCAGCAAACCACCAGGCAGCAGCAGCTCCCTTTCAAGATACATTTATTGTCTAAAGAAAGCTGCTAAAAACCAGCTACTAGATTTAGCTTATGAAATGAATGCGATTGACTTTTTTGTTTTGGTGATTCTGCTTCTAGAACATTCTTGAGTATTGCTCAGAAATGCCCCAAAGGTTAAAAAATTGGATGTGGAGGTGAGAGCTTTTCAAACACGTGAAACAGAAGTTCAGTTTGCTTTCCTCTACTCTTTGTTTTTGTGTTTCAAAGTTTTTCTGAAGTACACAAGAGATCACAGAACAATAATCCCAACCAAATATCAAAGCTCATTTTGTATAGAAACCTGAGAAACAAAACAAGCTTAGCTGTTCATCCTGGTGCCAACTTTATGCACCTATCAATTAATTCAGAGTAAAAGAAATGCAAGTGGTCACCAGATCGTGTTTGTTAGGAAAGAGTACGGTACTGACATCCAACGAAACGGTTCAAGTATTTTTTTCAAAGCTCCAGATATGGGATATTAAGGGAAAAAAAGAGTACCTTGTGTACAAATTTTCTTTGAAACAGACCAGAATGCTATGTTTGGCTTTTGCTGTCTCAGTCTGCTTAGGAATTCCTAATGAGTAAACCATAGCGTTTAACAGTAAAATATGGTTATGGCTCTTAAATGCGGGCTACATTTAACAACCGTATATTGATTTTTTCTTGTAATTTTATTTCCATGAACATTTCTGGTTTCTTAATTAGTAGCCTCTTAGAGAGAGATTTAACATTCTATCAGAGGGTTTGGCTTCTATGATGCAGCTACCCAGGGGAGGGAAAACTCTAGACTCGTAGCTCCTACTGGGAAGGAGGAAGGCCAACACGCTGCGCGTACATGTGCAGATGCACACAGACACGGGGACCTCCCTCCCTCGCCCTGCCAACACAATTAAGACAAAATAGCGCTGCTGAACCTGGTGACAAAACTCAACAATTTCCAATTGCACGCTCGCCCTGTAACGGGAAGAACTGTTTACCCCATGTTCCTTATTAAACCGAAGTATTTTATTTAATGAGCATGACTCACGCAAGGTGTTCCCATAAATCATCGGCTGGTTTACAAACTCAATAACTAGGCTTCCTGCTCTAACTAGGCTGTGCACACCTTAAATTATTAACACGCCGGGGCCTTAAGGCAGATCTTTGATGATGATGATATAAACACTGTGAAGACAAGGTGCTCTCTCAGCAAAAGATTATTGACTCTAATTACCATTTACCACAGGAAAAGAAAAGAAAAGACAATAAAATACGAGGGAGAATTTAAATCTAAGATTTAATTTTATGAGGAGCTTTAAACGTCTCTCCCCGCACCCCCAACTTTTTCCCTTTCGTTTCTTTCTTTTTTCCTTCTTGTTCGCTGCCGCGCCCACCTTGCCCCGCTGCTGCGTGGAGCGATAGCCCACGGTTGGCTGACCTCAAAAGGATGCAGTTGTTAAGAGGAAAGGAGGGAAAAGACTGGAAACGCGAGAGGCTGCAGTGGATATTATGCAGGTTCTTTGAAATGGGATGGAAAAAGGCCAGGGGGAAGAGAAAATGATAATACATTGGTGAAAAAAAATCTCAGCTTTAATTGTTTTCGTGTATATGCGTAATAAAAAGGTGAAAGGACTGATACGCCCGACTCCAGTCATTTTGGTTAGTAAATTAGAACTTCAGGTCAGCTTTTTAAAAGCAGTCATTTGCTCTTACTATGTGCTTTGGTTTTACTGCATCCTCATTACACCGTTGTGGGAAGGGTGCAAAGGAGCTGGAATGAGAGAGGTTTAACGATAAGAGAGCTTATTAAAAAATGAAAATTCAGCAAAATGACACATGGTTGGGAGCTGCATGAATAATATGTGTTTTCTTTCTGGGTATCCGTCTCAGCTGGGGGAGGAGGGCCCAGGACAGAATGCAAAGTGGGAGAGAGACCATCCGGGGGTTTTTGTTCTATCTTCCCCTGTGGTTTTGCACATTTTTCATTTCAAGGACTGACTCTCTGCCCAGGTCGTTGTCCCTGTAGCCTAAATAGTTGACTCAAATTCCCATCATTAAAACAACTCCAACCTGTTATCTAATATTTATTTATAGAATCAGAGAATGGCGGAGTTGGAAAAGACACTGGACGTGTGATCAACCCCTTCATTTTGCAGAGGTGAAAATTTCATCCTGAAAGGTGAAGCGATTTTGCCAATAACACCCCTCCCAGGCCTGCAGACGTCTGAATAAAGGTGGGACACAAACCAGCCCCTTACTGTGCCCGAAGGTGCTGTCCATTGGAATTTACCTCAGGAACAAATGAAATGTGGCTAGTGATTGGGAAATATACTATCAACCTCGGACAAAAAATAGGTGACACTGATTACAGTATCTGTCCTGGGGATATTCAAGGCACGTCTTATAATCCAAGAAAACTGTTAAAATATGACTAGAATGTGGGGAGGGGAATCTTTGATACATGTTTACAATCTTTTGGTTTATATTTGAATGATTTTCCTAGGTTTTGGGATCACGTAAGATTTTTGGGATAGGCCAGATTCAGGGAAGTAAGGATTTGCTTCCAAGTGTTACTTTCTCCAGCATTTTCTTGGAGGTCACCCATTCACCTTATCCACCCATCAAGGTACCTAGACCGCTAAGGGACAGTGGAGAGGAAGTTACCACAGCACTAGGAGGCTTCTTCAAGAGGCCTTTTGGTGCACCTGTGCTTGTCCGCCCATCTGGTGAGGATGCTGTGTGCGGTGTGGCCGTCTTACCCCGTGCACCGCGCCCTTCATACCCTGCATCAGGACCTGTCATGGAGCAGCATCCAGGGACAAGAGCATGGCGCCTTCCTTCCCTGAATAACAAAAGTGAATGTATGTGTAAAAGGAAACACATGCAATGCCTTTCAATATTTTGGGAAAATACCCTCATGGTTACTTCTCTCTCTGGTCACTTTATTTCTGTCCAAGTGGGTTGGGTCACCACTTGAGACTGGAAACCAAAGACTCAGACTGCTCAGGAGCCCCAGACTACCCTGGATGTTCCCTGGGAGCCAGGGGGTTCTGGTCAAATTCCAGTTGTAATTATCTCACATGGGGCTTCCAAAATACTTTATTGTGTAGTCTGATTTTTCTCCTTGTCAGAGAAAAGGTAATGGAATTTTGCCCTTCCTCGTGAGCCAATGGTGGTAATTCAATCTCCCAGTTGTGTTATGCCTCAGAGGTAACCACACATAAATATTGAGAGAAATAGTTCCTATGTGGGGTATATAATACAGCCTTATAAAAAACCTAGCATTCTTTTTGGATGACCAAGTGGGTACACATTGTTATTTTGTGGGACACCATGAAATACATAAATACTAGGGCAGAAGACCTAAAATTATGTGTGTATGTATGCACATAAAATGTTAGTGTGCAATATTCATTATAAAACACAAAACTTACGCATCAAGCCCACTTCATGTTCTTTGCCTTGGGCTGATTGTCATGCAAAGAGCACGACTGGGTCCTCTTCCTGAGCTGCTTTTCAAGGGGCCTGGCTTGGGGTGGGTGGACCAGGCTGTTTCCAGCCCCAGTGTCTGGGCTCTCGCAGAGAGATCGCCTGGAGCAGAGCCTGGCTGATTGTCCCCACTGGCCTCGCCCCCAGGGGTCGACCCAGGGCTCTGTCGTGTCCCCTCGTCAATCTGACCTGGGGAAGGGGAGCGAATAGGAGAATGTGTCTGTGCCTGTCTGTTCTAGACGCGCAGGAGCAGGAGCTGCAGCCCGGTGAGTTCAGGGTTCAGGCAGCTCGTGGCTGTCACTACACAGAACCCCAGCACCAAGACTCCACGCTCGGTTCTGGACCGGAGAACCCAGGCTGTCCCTTCTGAAATTGCCGAGTGTTATTCTGAGACTTGTGTAAGTCTTTTCCTTTTAAAATTCCATTGTTTTATTTAATTAAATAAAGTATTAAATTTCATTTTATTTCATAACTTTTAAAGAAATATTTAATTATTTAATTTAATTTTTATTTCGGAAGCAATGCATGCTTCTGCAGCCCCGTTCTATGCATACACAGGCAGATAAGCTTTCAGAGGAGACAAAATTGTGATCGTATTCTACATTTGGGGTTTCTTTTATTTTTTTAACTTTTTAAAATAATGGAACATTTCAAACATACACAAAAGAAGACAAAAAAAAAACCTCTTGTACTCATTACTCAGCTTCAATAATTAACAACTCATGGCCAACTTTATTTTATCTATACCTAACATCTTTTCCCCCCACTATTATTTTGAGGCAAATCATAGATACCACATCATTTCATTACACACATTTGCATTGCACTGTTTTTTTAAAAATTCTGATAAAATATACATAGCACAAAATTTGGCATTTTATCCATCTTTAAGTATATAGTTAAAGGTGCATTAAGTATATTCCTATTGTTCAGTGGCATTAAGTACATTCATGTTGTTGTGCAACTGTTACCACTCTCTGTCTTCAGAACTCTTGCAAAACTGGAACTCTATACTAATTATACTCGTTAAATGAGAACTCTCTATTTCCCTCTCCCCACCCCCTCAGCCCCTGGCAACCTCCATTCAATTTTCTCTGATTTTGACTACTAAAAACCATGAGAGTACCTCATATGAGTGGAATAATACAATATTTGTCCTTTCGTGTCTAGCTTATTTCACTTAGCATCATGTCTTCAGGGTTTATTCATGCCGTAGCAGGTGTCAGAATTTCCTTCCTTTTTTAAGGTGCTGTGTGTTTTCCATTTTATAACCTGTTTGTTCATATGTTCAACCCTCAGGTTTAAATATCTCCTCCCTGATAGGTATTATTGTTTGCTTTTGATGTGTTTATTTGGGAAGATATTAAATTACTGATTCCCAGAGACAAAGTCTTCTTTTCTCCTGCCGAAGCGGTGGGCCACAGTGGGAAGAATGGTGGTGAGTTCTGTGCCTTCAGTAGCTTAAAGTCACAAACACAGGACAATTAACTTCAGTGTGTTCACTTGTGGACTTTTGCATCTGCTTGTTGCATATTCTCCGTGTTCTCTGTATGATAAATGCATGCTAAGACCAGACGTTTTATGACGCTTAACTGTACGTTTTGTGGATGTAAAGACAGACAAGCTGAGGACTTGAGCGCACGTGATGTACAGAGAGGAGAGTGAGGTAGCATGTTTCTCGCAGGAACCCCAAGACTTTTTGGAATTAGCTAGTTAGTCTTCAAAATGCTTCAGAAATGATGGATATGCTAGATGCCCTGATTTGATCATTACATAGTGTGTACATGTATTGAAACATCACACTGTACTCCATAAATATGTACATTTATTATGTGTTATTTAAGAATAAAATAAAACTTAAAAAAAAGGCCAGGCACGTTGGCTCATGCCTGTAATCTTAGTGTTCTGGGAGGCCAAGGAGGGAGGATCGCTTGAGATCAGGAATTTGAGATTGCTTGAGATTAGGAGACCAGTCTGAACAAGAGCAAAACCCCTTTTACTAAAAATAGAAAAAATTAGCCGGGCCTGGTGGCACCTGCCTGTAGTCCCAGCTACTCGGGAGGCTGAGCCAGGAGGATCGCTTGAGCCTAGGAGTTAGAGGTTGCTGTGAGCTAGGCTGACGCCACTGCACTCTAGCTCTGCAGGGCGACAGAGCAAGACTCTGCCTCAAAAAAAAAAAAAAACAACAAAAAAAAACCCCCAAACAAACCCCCCAAAATACCTCATTTAGGTTCACAATCAAATACTAGATTGAGAAGCAAAAGTTGCTTTCCCTGTTTGACAAACAAGGAAGATATATATTAGCAAAATTAAAAGATACATAAAAAAAGACAAAGAGAGGCCTGGGAGGACACTTCTTTTGTCTATGCACTTGTCACATCTGCTGTCTTAGCCATAGTCTCTCTTATTAGTGCTAAGAAAAAAAAAGAAAACCTTGTGCCTGGCACATAGTAAGTGCTTCGTTTTTGTTGAAGGAAAATCAGTAATGAATTAGCCTAAAAGGTGCGGCAAGGCAAGGAGCCTGACTGCAGAATGATCTGATGCCTGCCGGGGCCCTCTCCTCTAATCAGCCCTCCTCTGCCCGCCTTCCCTCCTGCCGCCGCCGTGGTGTGGGGAGGTAGTCTGCTGCTCTCCTCCCCTTCCTGTAGGGGGCGGTGCTTCTACGGAGGCCTTGCCCGGGTTCTCATGGCGCTGCCCGTAGGAACCAGCCTCAGCTTGACCCTTTTCCACACTGATGCCCTGGGCTGGCTAGCCCTGTTGGTCTCTCTGTGCCAGCCTGTGACCACATCATGTTTATCTTCTCCCTTCCTTTTAGGAAAACAAAAAAAAGGAACAATTATAAAAGATATGAAAAAGCAATAAGAGTGCTTAATCCAGTGCCTTCTTTTTGCACATGAGCAGTGTGTGGGCACACGAGTATGGAAGCGCAGCGGTAGTTCTTCTCCTTTCTGTCTGCTTCCATCCCGGTCACCTCCAAGTCGCCTCCTCCGTAGAAACCTCTTGTCTGACTCACCCCTCCTTCACTGAGTCATCTCCTTGCTATGGCTGTCATTTGTAGTTGGCTTTGGTGGTTATTTCATTCTGTTTTGTTTTTTGACCTCTTGTGATTACTGTTGCTCCCTCAGTTGCACAGTCACTTTCTCAGGGATGGGACAAAAGTGCCAGTGACGCATTTGTAACTTTGCACAAGGTGGGCATTCGGGACATTTGCACCCAATAAGCAATGGCTGTTCACTGGAGGACAGATGGAGGGACAAGGACCTGCACTTAGTCACACAAAGTCACAGAGACAGAGGTGGGAGTAAGATGCAGAGCAAGGCTTTGCGTTTCCTAGCTAGCATGCCTTCGTACCTGCCCTGGAAGAAAGCAGGACTGAGCTGGCGCGGAGATCGCCGCAAGGAATGGTGCCTCATGCTCTTGTTGAGGTTATCATTAAACGGAAAAATCATATGAATTGGCCACGTCCTCTGAAGCCACCTACCTGGAATACCCAGCTGTTGGCTAGACGTATATCGGGTTGTGTGGTTTTGGTTATCCGTATTTAATTTCAGTACAGGAGCAACGTATCACTTCCACCCCTTTTCTAGACTTCTTGCCACTTAGCTTTGGACTGCCGCTTTGGACCGCCAATGGTTTTAATAAAAAGGGCTTGAGGACGTTGACAGTCTTTGCTGGAAAAGAAGCTGCATGGTGTAAGCAGCCAAGATATTATTTAAGGTGGCTGACAACTTACCAATCTTATTTGCCAAGTGTCTCTTGCTGAAGCATGCCAAGTGGGCCATACATTAGACATGATAACCAAATTTTAGTTTTGATATCACTAGAGAAGCTTAATCTGAATGCACTAGTACATAAAACATTTCTGTAATGAGGAATTCGCAACTTAAAATACAATGCTTTTGTAACTCTGGACCTCTTGGGGGGAAAATAAAATGAGTCATTAAGTCTGTGAAACACAATGTATGCGTTCAGCTTTAAATGTGTTCACCAAATAGGCTCTTTTCTCTATGATGTGACTCTTTTCTTTATAGAAGAATATAATCATTCTATTGCAGAAGACTTTATTACCTTGGGTAGTAGGAGCAATCAGTCCATCCCTGCTTCCATGTATTTGTAAACTGAAAATGATATTTGTCTTTTTGCAGCATAGTTCACACGCTTCCACAGCCTTTTACATGTGAGTATGTGTCGACTGCCGAGCTGCTTCTTGGAACTTCAAGCTGATTATTGGCTTATAAAATCAAAGAAGGGCAAGAACGCCAACTCCCACCCTCCCTCCACTAGGTTACATTTATGGGGATTAACTAGGTACATTATTCAATGTATTTCTTAAGAATTAAATTAATTATAATGCATTTGGATTCCCTGAGCATTCTCACAATTAATTTGTGCTATTGAGTTATCAAATATCCCTTTCTTAAGGGATTAGCTCATTTCTGATATTTTGCATTGGTGTCCCAAGAAGTAATTTTGGACTAAAAATATTGGATCCTTATTCTGAGGATTTGTTTTTAATCTCCAAAGGAATTCTTGGAACACTGAAATAAAACGGTGTAGCAGTGGCTAATCCTTTAAGTGAGGATATTTGATCACCCCGTAACACAAATTAGTGAAATTAGTGGGCAAAGAAAACGCACTCTTCTTCTCGTCTGCTTTTTGTATACTAAGCACCAAGAGAGTGTCTCTATGAAATGCAGAGTTCCTGGTTCCTATAGAGCTATTAAATTCAATTTTTAATAATTGCATATTTTAATAACTTCTTTTAGATAATCAGACAGCTCAGAAAATACCGTGAATTTAAAAAATATCTTGGTGTAAGTTAAAAAAATTATTGTAATGTCATTCAACTTCCTTTCCAAAATCAAACATGATCATGTTAAACATGTTGTCCAAGGGTGCTGCATGGCAAAGGGCTTTTATTTCAAGTAAATGGTGAGATTGTTGATCCTTTAAAAATACTGGGTCCACATACTGAGGACTAAAATAAAGTACAATATTAGGTATTCTCTTTAAACACATTTATTTACTTGAAGTAATCTAGTCAAGGCCTCATTTTCCTGTCAAAGTTGGAAGGTAGAACATTAGCATTGCGATGTCATTAGCAGGAAACAGTTCCTAGCTGAGAAAATGTAGTCACGAAATTACTTTTAAGAGCAAAATAAATCTAAGGAGATGCTTATAACATTTTGCCAGTAGATTCAGAAGATGTAAATAAAATGTTTTGGATCGGTTTAAGAAAAAACTGGTTGACGTTTTTGGAAATTACAATGCCAATGGAAACTGAACCTAAATTAATAGAATCAAACTAAATTTAAATGTATCAATAAAACGTTATTCTGCACTTGGAAAATTTGCGTTTATATAAGAGATTTTTAAATGAATTGTATGTGAAAAACATACCTAGATTTTTTTTTAAAAGAAGAGCTACCTTTTCTTGATATCCTGAAAGATCACCTAAGTGTATGAAATAGAAAAACAAACTTTATTTTTGAACATATTTTTTAGTGAGTAGTATTTGAAAGGATATCATTTAATATCCAATTCAATATGCATTGTTACTATCATGGTGTAGCAATATACATGTAAATAGATCTTTATCATGCAACATCACAAAAAACTTCATTTCTCATTTTTTTCCTGTTTTATGCTGTATTCGTCAGTACTCTCCTTTCTCATCCAGTAGAGCAGAGCATAGCTTCTTAGGAGAACAAAAGTGCCACCAAATCGTGGCCACCTCTTTAATGAACTGATGTTTCTGTAAAAGTTGCAGTCCAAGACATTCAAAATTCCACTTATCTTACCTGATGCTTATTTGGGGCCTGGGTTAAGAAATAGTGCACACTTACTTTCAAGGTACTGAAAATGTCCCTCAATTTTTTTTATGACCATCCTTTTTTGGGGGTAAACTGTGTCCCTTAGCATCTGCCCTTCCTTCCAATACATTTAACAGCTGACTTTCTTCCCTACAGTTTTTTGCCTACTTCAATTTCTTCTGTCTTTGATTAGGATGACACAGTCCAGAAACACTGTTGGTTGGGGACATTCAGGCAAATCAGTGACTTGAAGAATGTATATATTAGTTTTGCTCCCACGGAACTATAAAATCATTGAGGTCTAGCCAATTATGGGCTCTGGAGTAAAGATCGGCTGAGTTCAAATGTAGGTGCTACTGTTTATCAACAATGTGACTATAGAATTGTTCCAAATTTCTCTGTGTCTCAGTTGTTTCATCTGCAAAATGGGCATCGAAATGGCTCTGACTACATAGGATTGTTACTATGTTTAAGGCTCAAATGTCAACATCTAGCCAGAGTAAGCCTCCAGTCATTTGACCAATAAATATTTATTAAGAGGATACTGGATGTCAAGCACTGTTCAGGGGCACTCAGGACCCCTCGGTGAGTGACAGAGATGAAGATTCCTGCCCCTGTGGAGCTGACATTCCAATGGGGGAAATTGGACCATTAACAGTGAACATAATATGCAGTACATTAGCAGGTGGTAAGAGCAATGGGTACAAATGTTGAGCAGGCAAAGGGGGGATGGAGAGCCAGAGTGCCTGGGTGCAGGTTGCAATTTTTATTTTTGTATATATTTTTTTTGTTCTTTCTTTTTTAAGAGACAGGGTCTCTCCACGTTGCTCAGGCTGGGGTGCGGTGGCTAGTCACAGGTATGATCTCACTACTGATAAGCACAGGAGTTTTGCTTTGTCCAACCTGGGCCGGTTCACCCCTCCCTAGGCCACCTGGTGGTCCCCTGCTTCCTGGAGCTCACCATACTGATGCCAGACTTAGTGCGGACACCCCCATCGGCATAGCGCGTGACAGCCCAGAATGCCTGGGCTCAGGTGATCCTCCCTCCTCAGCCTCCTGAGTAGCTGGGACTAAAGCTGAGGCAGGAGGATCGCTTGAGGCCAGGAGTTCGAGACCAGCTTGAGCAAGAGCGAGTGCATGCCCCTGATGTGGAACAATTTTTATAGCGTTAAGATGGAAGACTTTAGAGAGGGGTGATGTTTGGGCAAAGATGTGGCGGAGGGGTTTAACCACATGCATATCTGGGAAGAGGTTGTTGTAGGCAGGGGTGGCAGCCAACGCGAAGGCGCTGATGCCAGATGGTTGGGTACCAGCAAGTCACTCAGTCACCTTCTACGTCTATCCCATATCCTGACTGCATAGTCCCAGACTGGATCTGAGTGAGCGAGGAGGAGAGCAGTAGGTGAAGTCAGATCACGTACGGCCTCCTAAGCTACCCTAAGCCGTTTGCTCTGCAGGGTCCGTGTAGAGATTCCACGATCTCACTTACATATTTTTAAAAAGATTCTTCTGACTGCAGAGTGTTCAGACTAGATTAGGGGTTATCATTGTTCATTGCTGCAGCCTCTGAGCTTAGTAAAATGGCTTTGCAGGAACAGGACTGCATGAATACTTAATGAGCTGGCGAGCTTAGTTAGTGTCGGCTGTTTCTCTAGTCCAGGCATCGCTATTATTTTGCCTTTGTACTTTGTTTTCTTCCCTTACTCACATTTTCTTCCTTGTGCTTAGTAGGGTCTTCTAGGTAGCAAGGAAAAGAATCGCACTAGTTACCGCGAGGCAGGGGATGAAAACCCAACTGTTGGCAGGGTGCAGTGGCTCACACCTGCAGTCCTAGCATTTTGGGAAGCTGAGGCAGGAGGATCGCTTGAGGCCAGGAGTTCGAGACCAGCCTGAGCAAGAGCGAGACCCCTTCTCTCCAAAAAATAGAAAAATTAGCTGGGTGTGGTGGCACGTGCTTATAGTCCCAGCTACTCGGGAGGCTGAGGCAGGAGGATCGCTTGAGTCCAGGAGTTTGAAGATGCAGTGAGCTAATGATGCTGCTGCACTCTAGCTGGGGTGACAGAGAAAGACCCTGTCTCAAACAAAACAAAACGAAACAAAACAAAACGAAAACACCCACCAAGGAACAAAACTCCACTGTCTTTGGTCTCAGCAGTTGACATAAATGTGCAAATCAGTTGGATGAGACGATGGAGAGGGGGAGGCATGCTCCCGCTAAAAGCTTGCGCATTGCCAGTTTTAAAAACTCCTGTGTAGGTTAAAATAAAACACATCTGTGGCTGGACAGGGTTAGGCTAGTGTTCATGACAGCTGTTTACGGCAATTCTCGCTATTGAAAGGGGTTGAGAGGGAGCATGAGATGGTCTCAAGTCTGAACAACCAGGCATCACAGAAAGCTGCCCTGTCTTCTTCTGGACCCACTGGTAGGTCCTCTGGGACCCTGTGCCATTTAGCAAAGACAGCCCTCCTCTGGGTGTTCGCTGCTCCGAGCGAGCGTGCTTGGCCTGGTAGGGGACAGGTGAACTGCATTTCCATTCCCGCTTGTTCCCTAAGCCCGAGGTGCTTGTGCAGTGCCCAACCTGCACACCCCATCTTTTAGGACATGACACAGCTCCAACAAAACCATACAATTTGTTTCTGTCTTGGCAGCAGGTATAGGTTCCTCTTTGCTTGGGCGATTTTCTACTTTGGTGACTCAGCTACTTTCTCTCTCTTGACTTTTTTGTCTCCTGTCATTGTGAATTTGGTAATTCTGTCTTGGTGTCTTTAATTCGAAGTCCCTGAAAGAGAGTTTAGTAGGTTTGGCAAGTGACCTGTTGGTAGACATCATGTGCCAGGCAGCTTGTTAGTTCTGAGTCAGGACCTGGTTCCTGAACCAAGCAGCCCTGTCCAGGGCACAAATGTCACAAATCCCAGGAGAGAATATACCCAGTGATCCCCTCATGACAATGTAATCTGCAATCTGCAACATTTCGCTCTGACTTACATCTTGGCCAAAGTGACTTGACTTATAGGACAATACCTGATAGTATTATACAGAATTTTCTCTTTCAATACCTTGACAAAGAAACTGAAAAGTGTTTTCGTTTACCAGAGGGAATTCATTTTAGTGCACAGATTTTTTTTTTTTTTTTTTTTGAAACAGAGTCTCACTCTCTTGCCTGGGGCGAGTGCCGTGGCATCAGCCTAGCTCACAGCAACCTCAAACTCCTGGGCTCCAGCGATCCTACTGTCTCAGCCTCCCAAGTAGCTGGGACTACAAGCATGAGCCACCATGCCCGGCTAATTTTTTCTATATATATTTTT
>CAUYSK010041487.1:0-10764 GCA_963575035.1 Avahi laniger | reverse complement strand
CAGAAACTTTTCAAAAGAAGATAGACTAATGGCCAACAAAGATGAAAAAATGCTCAACATCTCTAAGAGCTGGGGACTTTAAAGTTGATTGGAAGATCTGAGTGCATGAGTGAGCATGGTCAAATTTAAACATCTCTATGGGGGATCAGTGTCCGTGGATTTTTCCTTGTGGGTGGGTAAGCTACTCAGAAGTCTATTCTACTAATATTAGTCTATTGATGGTAGAGGTCTGATGTGTTCTGGGAGCCAAGGCATTCAGCATTCGGTATTTATATGATCACTAGACCTCCTCTTCTTGATATGCATCCTATACATACCTTCAATTCTAACTAGCAATTAGCAATCCTTATAAGCTTTGTGTTTACCTTTTTCAAACAAAAACAAAAACCTTTAAACTTCTTGGGCAGAGGTAATTGTTCTGAAGAATAGACTGGGAAAGGGAAAAGAGAGGGAGTCTGGTAGAAATCCAACTGCTTCTGAAACAGCTTTTCCTACTCTTCTTGACTGAATCACTTTTCCTTCCTTTACAGCTACAGAGTTACCAGGTTTTGCTAGTTCCAGAATCTTTTGAGAATTTTATGGTAGAATGGATCTGGTTGTTGGTTTTTCTGACTGCCAATCTGTATTCATCTTCCACAGGTCTCCTAAGTCATTGACACTTGTCATGTGCTTTTCAGGTTTTAAAATCCCATCACTGTTGTCTCCCTGCTGCAGCTTTTTTTTTTTTTTTTTGTAATTTTGGCAGGGTTTCAGGAGTGAGTAAAATTATGGGTATGTGTCATCATAATCTTTGTGTTCTATTACAGTCTTCTTTAAATCTGCTCTTTTTATAGCATATTTTCTTTCATTGTGGTTTTCATTTTTTATTATTTTCTTTAATCATTTTAAACATACTGATTTATATAATATTTTTTTCAGATCATAGAACTGTCCAATTGCCAAGTTGAGACTTTAGCAGGGTGAAGCCGTTTCTTTATGAGGTTTGTAATTTTAAAGAGTGTGAGCTTCTCTTATCATCCAACACGTCCTCTCTCTGCCGTCACTTCTGCGAGAGTCTCTTACCGTTTTCATGACAGAAATGTTGCTGTGGGGTAGTTTTACATTCCTATCTGCATCTCATATGCTCAAAACCAGTTTTTGTTAATTTCTTAGCTTGAGGATCCTTGCTCTCATAAAACATGTAAATTCTGATTCCACATGTGTGTGTTTTGAAGGCACAAGTCTTACTTTCTCATGGGAGAATTTTCTTTTTATTATTTCCATTCAGGAGACTTCCTTATAATTTCCCCAGGGGGAAATTTCCATTGGTGGGTCTTGCACCAAGAGGACTGTTCTTTCAGGCTCCTGGCTTTAGGCAGAGTAGCCAGTTTCATCCCCTACCTTGTAAAGACCTAACACCATGTGTCTTGGGTTGACTTTTTAAGAAGCAGATGCTGAAGTGAGGATTTGTATGAAAGTAACTTATTAGTAAGTGTTCCTAGGAAAAATAGGATGTGGAGAAATGGGACTGGAAGGGGAATTTGGCCAAGCAAGGGCATGATATCAAGCAAAGTCCTATTGAGGAAACTTTGTTTCAGTTCTCAAGTACAGATTTGAGGGGAAGGGAGTGATGTAGTTTACAGACCAATCATTAGTTAAAGGCTTCGGTAGCACGGATGTAAATTTCCAGGAGGTTCCAGCTTTAGGTCAGTTCTCAAAGGGGATCTAACAGCCTCAGGCCACCTCCCAGACAAAGAGATGCAGGTGCTGACTATTGTAGAATAAATACCCAGGGAGATTAGGTGCAGGAGTTGGTAAAGAATCCATAGGAATGTGGGTGGAAAAATGGCATTGCCCTTTGCACCCCATCTTCCTTTTGTGTGTCTGGAGCTAAGCCCCACCTTGGCTGGCATGCATCTGACTATACTCCCTCACTACCCTGGCCCTGGCATCAGACAGAACTTCCCCCTCTTTCTTTACAGTTTGTCTTTGTTTGCTGGGATTTGGGCAAAGCCTTTCTTTTTTAAATTAAAAAATTAAAACAAGGATGATGTTTTTGCCATTTTTACGAACTTGAAGCAGAAATGTGTGTCTACTTCAGCACATTCCATGATGATATAATACCTGAAGTTTAGAATGTATCACTTAAACAGAAAAAAAATGACACACATACATTTCACTGTGTGGAAAGGGATGACGTGAGTGGAGATAAGAAATAATTCAGATTCTCTTAGAAATTACATGCTAGAAAATTCTGGAAAGAATTGTGGAATATGATGACTTGGCATTGAGGTAATGTGTTTATTCTCTCCGGTTTAGCATAGTTGAAGACTGATTTGAAATTAGATGCTAGTATTAAGATATAAAATTGTGAACTGGGATTTTTTGCAAAAATGGATTCTCCGAACTTTATTAATGCATTTAATTTTATTAATAACATTTTGAGGAAATCAAAAAAAATGTTTTTACCAAACACAGTTGGCTCTAAAGTGTATAGCATAACTTCTTAAGAGGAAAAAGAATATATCTTAGGTGATAGCAGACCCATGTTACCTCCTATTATGTATTCCTTTACTTCCTAAAATGTCATAGCAGTCTGAGAGACACGGGCAAGTTAGATAAGTAAAATAACACACAAATGAAATCTAAATTTTTATTATTGAAACATGCCTCTTCTTTTACAGGGTTTGATCTGATTTTAAGGATGTACAGGAAGATATGCTTTGTGTGTGCATGTGTGTTTGCATGTGTGTGTGTGTGTGTGTGTGTGTGTATGTGTGTTCTAAACAGATTGAGATGAGTCATATGATCCCTAATAAATTTGTCTCTGGAAGCTTTTAACGCAAAAGATGATTTTGTTTTGCAAACACTTTAAAATGTGTATCTTTCCACAAAGCAGAATAACAAGATGAAGAATGCAAGAAATAAAATGAATACAATGAATGGATGAGCATGTAATGGGCATTGAACTTTGGAGTCAGACCTGAGAGGGCTTTTTGCTTTGTAATTCTAGTTCTGCCACCTTCATCGAGTTCCATAGTTCTCTTTAAGCTGCAGGCTCTTCATCTTTAAAAGGTATGTGATAATCATGCCTACTTCTCGGGATGTGGTGAGACCAGATGACACGATGAATAATGCCTACCACAGTGCCCAGTTGGTTGGAACTCAATAAATAGCAGTGACTATGACTATTATTGTGTCATTGGCATCAGATTAAAAATAATGGTCTGAGTGTATATTTATGTTAGACAGCTACTTTGCAATTATTAACTTCATATCCACATAGTATTATATTAATAACAACAAATTTGAATAATATAGCCTGCCTTCCTTTTCCTTCTGCTTCCCTTTCCCTCCCACCCTCCCTCTGTCCTTTCTTCCATAGGACTGTGTGTTATATTCAAATTCTGAGTCATATTAAAATACCCCCCCAATTGCAATCATATTCATTATTAAATCAGGAAATATAATCTTTCTAAAACTCCATTAGAAATTCATGGAAGCCTCTCCAGGTTAAACATCAGTTTCAACTTGACCTCTTTGAGAAAACACTGCACTGGCATTTTAAAGCAAAACTACTTCCTCTCCTTTAAGAATAGCGAAGGCAAATTATTTCCTAATTCCAGACACCATGGCGCTCTGTGAATTTAGTCTGTTATTTTACTATCAACCTAAGCTAAAGCAAATACTTGGTTTGATATGATAAAATTAATCATAAATTTAAAATCAAACAAGCCAACAAGCACACAAACAAACATAACCAGAAGATTTGCATTACCAAGTAAAATTACTGATTTTCTGAGGGAAACTAGACTAACAACATGTTCATCATTCAAATCATGAACAAGTCTTGTATGGGTTGGGCTAATAATCCCAGTTGATTTTATTATGTAAAGGTTAACAATAGACAGGCCAGTGCTGTTCTATTGTTAGGCTTGTGCAACTGTTTTAAATCATGTTTCAGAAGAATACTTGAAAGTCATGTAGCCACTGGCCATTTTTCCTTGCAAATGGACATTTGTTGATGATTTTACTATGAAAAACAGCTACTAGAAACTTCTTAACAAAACCAAAATTTGTCTTATGATACCATTCATTTTTCTAAACAAAGTATTAATATTTCTCCACCTTTCTTAAATCCTGCAGAAAAAGAGACTTTACAGGAAACGATGTAAAACTGATTAAGAAGGTCACACTGCCTTTTCGATCAGACTGTACTAATCAAGAACTGGACCTATGCTTTTATGAACTGGAAGAAGACATATCAGTGATATCTGCAGGGTTTGAATATTTCTGCAATTTGTGACCTTATTGGAGAAATACCCAATGTCTCAATTTACTAAATATCAGTAAACTTGGACTCTTGTTGATCAGGGATCATTTCAACTCTACCTTTTTTTTTTTTAATATGAACACATTGATCTCATAGGCTTTTTTCAGGATTAAATGATATATTTCAAGTTCCTACACATTGCTTTCAATTGAATAGGTACTCGATAAGTGGGATTCCCTTTCCCCCTAACTCTATTTCAAGTCACTGTTGGAAATTTCGGCGAAATAATATGAAGTCATGAATAGTACAAGATAGAAATTGGTTAAGTGACTAATTTCTGGTGCAGACAATAAAAGCAGTAAGAACTCTGACAAGGTAGGGGTCACTGGGTATACCATAGTTAGGTTACAGTGAGACATGATCCAGTATTTTTAGTGGGGCTAATGTTGGGAGGGAATACATTTATTATAGCTTGAAATACTAATTTTTAAATAATTAATATGACAAATCTTATGGTGTCAGAATACTTGAAATTTTAGTGTATTCAGCGTCATTGTGTTGCTAAAGTGGCCAGATAACATAGTTTATCATTTTCACAGGCACATTCTGAATTGTTTTCTTAGAAGTTTCTGGCTAGGACTGATTTATCTTCGGTGAGTGTAAAATTTAGCAGTCTGAATATGGCATGGTAAATGAGAATTAGCAGTTTTACTTATCATGATCTCTAATTCAGATCCATTAATCCCCAAAACAAGCTAGTTCTGAGTCTTTTTACAAATGGATTATCACTCTTAATAATTAGGATTTTAAGTAAACACACTTTATCAAGTTATAGTAAAATGTAAGCGCTATTGGAAAAGCACTGACAAAAACCACAGTTCTCAGGGTAAGCCATTTAAAAAAAAATAATGTAAAGTACCTACTTCATCTCCTGTAGCGGCATTTGAAGCTTACCACGAGTTAAAGTTGGTGATGTAAAACAAAATCCAGGTAGGAATCATGACAAAGGTATACTCAAAGTTTTAATTAGTCTGAGAGTTATTTGACCTGTACATCTTACTAGAAATTTACTGAATTTAAGAGGCATTGTGGCAGTGTCAAAAAGGCAGTAGTTTAGTTGAGGAGAAATAGTTCTAAGCACTGCTTCACCACTGAAGGTGTTATCCTTGTGCAAATTACTTAAATACTTAAGGCATAGATTTATCATCAATGAGAAACAAAGAAAACAATAACAACAAAAAAATAACTGCTATGGTTTGAATGTTCCCTCCAAAACTCATATAGAAATTCAATTGCCATTGCAATGGTATTAAGAGGTGGGGGCTGTATGAGGTGATTAGATCATGAGTTATCATGGGAGTGGGCTTCCATTTCCTCTGTCTCATGGGCTTGCTTCTGCCTTCCACCCTTCCACCATGGGATGACCCTTACCAGATGACAGCACCATGCTCTTGGACTTCCCAGCCTCCAGAACCATGAGCCAAACATAGTTCTTTTCTTTACAAATTACCCAGTCTGTAGTACTCTGTTATAGCAGAAGAAAATGGACTAAGGGAACAACTAAACTCATTTCATAGTGTTGTTGAAAAGATATATTAACAGGTAATTATGAATGTCTCCTAAGTGTCAGATGCCATGCTGGACCCTAGTCATATCATGTGTCTGTGTGTATGTGTGTGTGTGTGTGTGTGTGTGTGTGTGTGTGTGTGAATCAGGCAGAGTCTGTACTCTCTTAGAGCTTGAATGACAGATAAACATACATCATATACACACAAAAATACACGTAGAGTCACGTCCAGGGGAGGTACTACAAAGAAAAAAATATGGTTCTGTGGCTACATAAAATAGAATACTATCTTGTCAAGTTTGGTAATGCTTCATTGAGGAAATGGTTTTTGAGTCTCAATTTAAAGGATGAATAGGGAGCAGGGAATGAAGAGAGGTGCCAGTAGAGGGAACAACTTGTACAAAGGGCCAGATAGAGATATGGCTGAAAGATGATCAGCAGAAAGAGTGAGGAGCAATTTGCTGTCATTTGAGGCTTGAAACAGAAAAGGGGCTTTGTAGACAGTATTGAGAATTTGAATTTTTTATCTTTAAGCAATGAAAACTCACTGAAGAGTTTTAAGCTGTGGGATGACATAATCAGATTTTGTATCTGCAGAGTGGAAAGACATCTCATAAAGGAAAAGAAAACAATTAGGAGGCTATTATATAGTCTAAGTGAGAAAGTGATTGCTTTGACTAGGGTTCTGCGGGTTTGTGGAATGAAGTGAAATAGTTTGACAGAGACTCAGAATGGAGTGGGTATGTGGGCAGCTAGAGGGAGGTATAAAGCCTGATTCCTCTTTGACTGTGTTGTCAAAATGGTTGCACAGTGCTGTCTTTTAAGAAAGAAAATCACTCTCACTTGGTGTTACAATCATCCCTTGGTTTATATGAGGGATTTGTTCCAGGACTCCTGCATATACCAAAATGTATACATACTCAAGTCCAGCAGTTAGCCCTGTGAAATGTGCATGCATGAAAAGTCAGCCCTCTAAATATGTGGGTTTCATGTCACACGAATACTGTATTTTTGATTCACATTTGGTTGAAAAAAATTCATACATAAGTGGATCTGCATAGTTCAAAACTGTCATTCAATAGTTAACCGTATCTTTCTTCCACCAAAAGACTTTACTCAGCATTTTGTTTAGATTACATTTGCTAGAAATGAGTCCTCTTAGTTTTTCTTCATCTAAGAATGTCTTTATTTCATGTACAGTCTTGAAGGACAGTTTTGCTAGGTATGAAATACTGAAAGGACAGTTTATTCTTTTAGCATTCTAAAAATGTTTTTCACTAGCTTTTGACCATCATGGTTTCTGATAAGAAATCTGCAGTCATAAATCATCATTCCCCTATATGCAATACATCATTTTTTCTTTTGACTGTTTTACTCTTTTGTTTGATTGCTAAAAGTTTGATTGTGATGCATCCGTGTATTACTTTCCTTGAGTTTATTCTGTTTGGGGTTTTCTGAGAATTTTGAATCTTTATGATTATGTTTTTTGCTCAGTTTTGGAAGTTTTTATTCATTATCTCTTGAAATACTTTTCTGCATCAAATTTTCTTTCCTTCTGGGACTCTGATGATATGAATCATAGCCCTTTTGATATTTTACCACGGATCTCCAAGATTATATTCATTAAATTTTTTTAAAAATAAAACTTTGTTGTTTAGATAAGATAATTTCAACTTTACTCATTCTTTTTTTGTCATTGTCATCCTCTATTGAGTCCATCCGGTGAGTTTTTATTTCAGTTGTATTTTTTCATTCTAAAATTTTCATTTGGTTCTTTTTTAATATTTAAGATTTTTGCAAACCTGAGATATAATGATAATAAATTACATACTCAAACTTATTCAAATCCTGCTCCGTTTGTGTCTAAGACATTTATGGATTTAAATAAAGTATAAGCTTTTGTAAGTCATTGTTGAATATAGAAGTTAATTTTTGTCCAACATTAAAGACTATTCTTGCAAGGTGATATACTAAAAATGTAAATGAGATTCTTAAAAGTTAGCATTGAGAAATTGTCAGAGCAGATACTGGAATTTTATTTTCCAATAACCTCTGCAGAGATCTTTCTGGGCTCCTTGGCTATGAAATTGAAGGAAGAATAAAAGGTGAAAATTTAACAAAACTTATATTGGTGGTGGGTACAATAAACTACATCTTCTGAAATGTTGCAGTTATAATTTGTTAGTTTCTGGGTGTCCCTGAGGGAATTTTTAAAGTAATATGCTTTAAATTTAGATATCATAGATTTTTTCTGGCCAGTTAATGATTTATACTTTTTGTTAAGACTATTTTTGGAAAATTAATTTTTTTCTTATCTTTCATTAAAGGCATATTCTATTTCATTAAAGGCATATTCTTATCTTTCATTAAAGGCATATTCTTTTCATTAAAGGCATATTCTAATGTTCATAATGAAAAAAGGCAGCACTAATCTATATGTCTATTAAAATAAATTAATTTTTAACAATAGTTAAAGCCAATATTTATTGAATAATTATTATATGCCAGGCACTTTTCTAAGGATTCTTTGTATATATTAGTTAAATTGAGGATAAAATAAGATAACTAACTATATTAATTCAGTGAAGTAGGTACTCTTATTATCCCAGATTTAAAAATTAGGACACTGAGGCACAAAACTTAGTTGCTTCAGGTCACCAAAATGGCAAGTGTAGAAGGCAGGATTCCACCTAGTTATTCTAATTCCAGAGTCTTCTTTTTCTCTCTTTTTCCTACCAATACTATTGAGGACCTACTGTATATAGGCCAGCAATGAGAATATATAGACTAAAAAAAGTAGTGACTTTCTAAAAGCACATTTGGGAAACAGACATGCAGATAGAGAAATGGCATGCAGTGTAATAATCAGTATAGAAAAGATGAGTACATATGTGCTGTGGGTGGAAAGATGAGAAAGTGCAGAATGTACTTGAGGAAGTCAGATCAGGCTTAGCAAAAGAAGTAACAAATAGATATCTCTCAAGTATTGCAGAATTTCAGCTGAAGCATAGATATGGGTATGGAGTATTCATGGAATGTGCCTGTAATTCTTCATAAAATCAGAGCAATCTTGTGTGCATATACATACATATATACTTTGACTATTGTATTGGTCAAGGTTCAGTTGCAGAAAATTAAAACCCTGTGAGCTGGTCTAAACAGAAGGAGATTTAATACAGGAAACTGGGTTCTTTCAATATCAGTGGAAGAGTTGAAGTATAGGCTTTAGGCTCAGCTTCTAGGAATGAACCCCAGAAAAGTATCATAGAACTGGCCCAACAAGGGATTTGCATCTTGTGCCATGATTAGCAAGTGGGGAACATCATCTTTCAGCTTGGGAATCAGGAAGCTTCTGCCTGACTCCTGGTGTCAGCACACACAGCCTCAGCTGTGATTTATAGATCAGAAAACCAGTGCCACAACTGTTGACTCTAAAACCTGTTAGCTGTTATCTATGCCAAAAAATGGGTTTGGACTCTTCATAGCCAAGAAATGAAGGAGCAGTCACTACAATGTCTGCTACTGCTGCTTTGAAAATCCAAACACCACCATCACCAGGCTTGCCAGCAGGAATATCTGAAGTAGCAGAAGGGTGGCCTATGCCTCATTCTGCTACCCAAGTCTAAATCACATCTGGGTCTAAATCACATTTGGAAATTTTTTTTTTTTTGAGACAGAGTCTCACTCTCTTGCCTGGGGCAAGTGCCGTGACGTCAGCCTAGCTCACAGCAACCTCAAACTCCTGGGCTCAGGCGATCCTACTGTCTCAGCTTCCCGAGTAGCTGGGACTACAGACATGCGCCACCATGCCCGACTAATTTTTTCTATATATTTTTAGTTATCCATCTGATTTCTTTCTATTTTTAGTAGAGACGATCCACCCTCCTTGGCCTCCCAGAGTGCTAGGATTACAGACTTGAGCCACCGCGCCCGGCCCACATTTGGAAATTTAACTTCAGGGGAGTCCGAGAAATTTCATTTTATTTGAGTTTCCTGTTTCTGCATTGTAGGAAGAAGATATACTGAAAAGGGCTAAAAAAGGTTGTTAAGGAAGTTGCTCTGCAATATCTGCTTCAGATATACGGGTGGTAGAAAGATGAATGGAAATACATGCCAGAACCCTTCCTCCTGTGAGTATTGACATCTTCAGAGTCAACACCTTCACATATTATGTACTGTTTTTCTGATGATGGCTCTTTTCTCATTAATGGTTTAGATTCCTATCTTGGAGTTGTTTTTAGAGCTTGTGTTTGAATAGTATTGATTATAAAGAATATTTGTCTGTTGAGTTTGAATATTGGAAATAGTACTAAATAGAGTCACATGTTGCCATAACAACATTTTGGTCAATGACAGAACACTTATACTACGGTGCTCCCATAAGATTATAATGGAGCTGAAAAATTCTTATCACCTGATGGTGTCATAGCCATTCTAACATCATAGTCCAAAGCACCACTCCTGTGTCTGTGGTGATGCTGGTATAAATAAACCTATAGTGCTGCCAGTCACATAAAAGTATAGCACATACAATTATGCATAATGCATAATTCTTGACAATGATATTATAATAAACAACTACATATTACTGGTTTATGTATTTACTACACTATACTTTCCATTGTTTTTATTTATTTTATTTTATTTTATTTTTTTTTTATTTCAGCATAATATGAGGGTACAGATGTTTAGGTTACGTGTGTTGCCCTTGCCCCCCCTCCCCCCCTCAGTCCAGGTTTCAGATATGTCCATCCTATTGCGTGGTGCGCATTGCACTCTTTGTGTACACATATACCCGTCCCCGCCTCCCTCCTCCCCCCTCCCCCCTGCCCAATATCTAATAGATGTAATTCTTATATATGCACTTATGTGTTGATCCGTTAATACCAATTTGATGGTGAGTACATGTGGTGCTTATTTTTCCATTCTTGGGATACCTCGCTTA
>CAUYSK010041486.1:0-15213 GCA_963575035.1 Avahi laniger | reverse complement strand
CATAAATCTATTGCCAACTTGGGCAATGTGAGGGTCTTTCTTTCCTCCCAGGTCTAGGGTCTAAGCTTTGCTGTTGAAGCATTGCGATTTTTCCTTATTATTGTAATTTGGTGTTCATATGTAATAGCAAGTCTACAAGACGCTTTTTGGAGCTGATTTGAAAAGTTGCATCTCTACTTGGTGGTTAAACTGGGAAGTCCCCTGCTCACCTTCAAAGTCTTCTGTGTTCTTTACTGGAAACAAGTGATTTATTGGGACCCCTCAAGGGAAGAAAGAGATACCAAGTGATGGTTATTTTGATGCACCACTGCTTGGCACAGGCAAAGTGGAGACTATCGTTGCTGATACAGGGTTAGCGATGACGCTTGCTGAGTGAACACCGCACGTAAGGATTTAACTCCTGGTTTCTTGTTTAATCATCACGTAAAACTTCAAGGACGCTGCTGTTGTAGACCCTGTTTCATACACGAGGAAACCTGGGCTCAGAGAAGTTTAACAACTTCTCAAGGTCACACAGATCATAGTGCTGGGATCAGGACTCAAACCAGGTTCCCGCATCTGCAAAGCTGAAGCTCTTAGACCCTTGAGTCTCTCTGGGTGACCTGAGCCCCCGAAGTCAGAGCCATACAGACTGAACAAAGCGGGGTGCGTGTCGGAAGAAGGCAGGGGAGGGGATGCTTTGGTGGAAACGTGTGTAGCGCGGCAGCCCGGAATCCACGCGGGGGGACGGAGACCCTCCTGCTGGCATGAGTCAGACGCGGTGACACGGCGCACGGGGAGAAGGGCGGAGGGAGTGGTGGGCTGGCCCCGAGGAGCTCTGCCCTCAGCGAGGGGGACCGCGTCTCCATTACAGGGGACAGAGTGAGACTGAGGCAAGAGGATGCTCGTGGCTTCCAGGGAGACCCCCAGGCGAGCAGGAAGGTGCACCGATACTTGCACTGCCTGACAGTTTCTTACCCCTAGTGTGTTTCCTTTCCCCGCTCCATCTACCTCCTTCCCCGCCCTCCACCCCCGGGTCTGCATCCTCATTAATCCATTCTAGGCTTGAAAGGGACAGGGCTGTGGGTGAGAACCCCCTGTTCTAGAATGTTCCTTCTGACACTCTCTTCTTTACATGTCTTATTGCAGTGGGACATTCCATTCTTGGCTGCACTATACCTTCCCGCTTTCTTTTGGAAATAGCGCACCAACTTCCTTGTTGGGGAGTAGCCCAGCTCGCATCGGATCAGTCCAGTGGGCTGTTAATCCAGACGACCTGCTCTTTCCACGTCCGTTGCGGGGTGAGAAGGTGGAAATTCACATCTGGGGCGAATGACAGCCTGGCTTGGAGGCCTGCGCAGGTGCTGTCCGGGCTCGTTGGAGGGTCGTGGGGAGCCGTGTGCAGAGCCTGGCATGGGTCCTGGCTGGACAGTCGTGGTCAAGTCACCCACTGCTGTGGACTGAGCCGTGTCCCCACAGATTCTAATGTTAAACCCTAACCCCAGGACCCCATAATGTGACTGTGTTTGGGGACTGGATCCTTAAAGAGGTGTTTAGGGTAAAATGAGGCCATTAGGGTGGCCCCAATCCAACATGACCCACGTCCTTAGAAGAAGAGGTGATTAGGCAGACAGACCACACACCGCAGGGCCCCTCAGGGCTCGAATTCCAGTCTCTGCTGGAAAAGCACAGGCTTGCCCACTCTGAAAGAAAAATTACTTTCCAAAACCCCGTTAGTGCCCAAATGTTTTGTTATTAGATAATAATTAAATAGAAAAAGAAAATGTAGCGATTATGGTCATACAGGATTAAAATATAAACCCAGCCCCCATGGAATCTGAATTTCCTGCTTTTCTCTCTTAGCCGGGCCCCTAAGCTTTTGGGATGCAAACTCTGTTCATTCAACACATTAGGCAAAGCAATTCAAATTATCTATTAATGGTGTTTATTTAATTTGGCATCTTGGGAGCTTTCTGTGCATGTCTGATGTCATTTGGGAAACAGACCTTTGTTTTTCATTTTTCTTCCTATAAAACAGATTTGAGAGTGAATTATTCATGGGACTGTTCAATTTGGGGGGAACGTAATTATTTGGAGGCTGCGTGTCATTTTCCTTTATTAAGACTGCCGGGAGTCAATTAGCCCTCCCTAAATGAAATACAACACGTACCTCATTACGATTTGGCTTAAAATTTTTATTTTCTTCTAGATTATTTTTCATTTATGGTAATAGCTTTTATTAAGGTGAGTGATTTCACAGATGTTTTGCAATCCATGTGTGGCCTTTTTAGTCAACGAAAGATGACCGGGTCATTGTTTCTTACAAAAAGGTTTTGTGGACTGGAAGCTGCCTGAGAGCAGGGATCACATTTTAACCCCCTTTTTGGGGGTCGATTAACACTGAGGGAGTATAGACTGCGTGTAAGAGTGAGCAGTGCGACTCTCGAATAGGACTGGATTCAGTCCTCTCAGTGAGGTTGCAAATTAGGGCTTCAGAAAGAGGCCCCAGGTCACAACCGGTCCGCTGGCTAAGGCCATTCCACATCCTGCTGCTTTCACCATTAATCACCTCCCCTGAGTTCAGCACAGTGACTAAGTCACAAATGCTGGTTAAAATTCTATTTTACAAATGAATGAAGAACAATAGCAGTAAAGACATGATTCGGAGGGCTTTTGAGAGAGGCTGCAATCTCCCCTGGTGACCAGGCGATTGAGTTTGCTTTTAATGCCCATGGGCAATTTGTTGGCTTATTAATTAGGCTACTTAGTTGCAAATGACAGAAACTCACTTCAAACAGACTTAAGCGAAAAAGGCAATTTGGTTCGCATAACCGCAATGTTGATGGGAAGGGTGAGCTTCAGGCATGGCTGGATTTAGGCGCTCAAACAATGCACTGATCTCTTTCCATCTCTAAGCTCTCCATTCCTCTGAGACCATTCCATTTGCAGGCGGCATGTCCCCGCATGGTGCTGTGATGGCCAATGAGATGCTCAAACCTTCCTCCCAACCCCACAGTAGCTCCAGAGGAGAGAACCTCTTCAGGCAGCTCCTCGGAGAGACCCAGGGGAAGCTTTCGTTCGCTCTGATTATGTGCTCACCCTTCAGCCAATCCCTGCAGCAGAGGAGGTTCGGCTGATCGTCCTGGGGCCATGTGCCCACCTGAGGACAGAAGTGAAGCCAACAACCACCAAACTGCTTGGCTCAATGGGGGAGCTGTGTGGTCTTAAAGAAATAACAAGGTTCTTGCTCTCGGAGAGGGAAGAATGAATCCAAAGCAAACAAAACATGTTCATGTTCACTTGTTGCATTTTGGAAAATGTGTTTAAGATGCTTGTCATTTCTGATTATATCCTAAGCCCTCGATGTTTTATTCATGCTTCCAGAAGATTCCAGCACTCCCCATTGTCTTTGTGTCACGCTCCCCGTGGGAGGTCTGGGGAGTGGGTGGAGAATTGTTTCTTTCTTTTCGGTTGTTATGTTCCGTATGTGATTCACCGCTGCTGTTCCTGAAATGGCTGCCCGAGACCTGTGCTGAAATCCCAGGCTTGAGATGCTCATTTATTTATTGACTTTTACTTGGCATTTCTGCGACCATAACCTACACACTTCAGGCGTGTCTTGGGGGAGAGGAGGAATTGTCGTTACAGAGATAAGACCCTTTCTTTTTCCCAGGCACCCATCTCCTTGGGGGCAAGATGTTAATAGCAGCCACCTCCTAGCCGGACGACCGGAGGGCACGGAATGTCTCTGCAGGTGTTCAGGCTGACAAGGAGACAGGACACATGCACGTATGCAGTGAAGACACCGACAGTCACTTGATGTGGATTCCTTAGGCTGGGAACGCCGGCCTTCTCCAAGTCCTGGTTTCTTCCCCTGCTCCGCGTCTGTCTGGGTCTGTGAGAAGTCCCTTTTCTTTCTTTTACCGTGTATCCTGTTTTTTCCTTGGCAAGCCCAAAGAACCTGTTTTTGGGGGTTCACCCCTGACTACCAAATAAACATTATTCTCTCATCTGACTGCCATCTCGTCCTCCAATTTTGCCTAATTAACATTCCTGTCCTCCTTGGAGTGACGGGGCTTCCGTGGCTCTCAGTCCCAGAATCAGTCGATCAACAGTCGATCAACAAACAGATGCCACATCCTAGCTTTTGCATGGTTCCAGCGGGTACTGAAACCCAAGACACGGCCTCTGACCTCAAGGAGCCCGGGCTCCAGCTGTGGCGAAGGCGGATTTGCTAGGAGGGACGTTGGCGCAGCCATCCGCTTGAGCTCTGCAGGCGGGAGCAGCCCAGAGCAGGGAGAGACGCCCGTGGGTTCGGTCCAAGGAGAAGTAGCATTTATTCTTCCTTCCTAGTTCCTTTCTTTTTCTTTTTTCTTCTTTTTTGTAGTTGAGATATAATTCATATAAAATAAAAGTCGCCTTTTTAAAGTGTGCAATTCAGCGCTTTTTAGTATATTCAGAGGGCTGCACGATCACCACTACTATGTAATCCTAAAACATCTTCATCTCCCCAAAAAGAAAACCCGTCCCTGTTAGCAGTCAGCCGCTGTCAGCCACTGATGTGCTTTCTATTGCTGTGGATTTTCCCATTCTGGACATTCGTGTAAATGGAATCGAACGCCATGTGGCTTCGAGTGTCTGGCTGCTTCCCCGCGGCGTGTTGCCGAGGGCCGTCCGTGTCGTGGCCCGTGTCACAGCCTCGTTCCTTTCCACGCACAGCGGACGCGCCGTTTTACAGGACGTGAGCGTACGAGGTTCCGATTGCCCCACCGCCTGGTCAAGGTCCCTTTTCTTTCTTCCTTACTAACAGGTTATTTCCAGCTATTTAAAATTTTTATTTTAATCTACGAGACTTTAGACTTAATTTTTAATCTATTATTTCTTTCATGTCTCCAAGTCTCCTGTGCTATGGTTTATCCAATCCAAGGAAAGATCTAGGTAGGCCCTCATGTAGATCACGATGGAATGTTCTCTTTGTGCGTCAATAAAATACACGTAGGGTATAGATGTGATGATGACCTCAATGGTCCTCTCTGACAGTTCTAGTGTCATCTCTGCGTGGACGCAAGCTGAATTAGTCATTTGATCATGGGGAGATTTCTGTGTGTTTGGTTGGCAGTAACAGAAATCTCACGAGAACTTAACCAGGAGTCTCCCGTGGGAGGCAGCCACGGGGGTCCTGCCACGCTCCAGGGCGGGGGACCGGAAGCCCCTGTGCTCACTGCTCTCCGCTGGCTGGTCTCACTCTTTTCTCTGCACTTTTCCCACCTTTGCTGCTCAGTTCGCAGAGCAGATGGAAGACAACTGTCTGAAGTCCCTAAGCCAGGTAGCCTGCCCCACAGTGAGCTTCCAAGTCTCAGGAAGGCCAGCTCTCTGATTGCCCAGCTGGGGCTTGGTTCAGTGGCCTCCCAAGGGCGCGATGGCAAGAGGCCACAGGAAGTCTCCTGTCGTGCATGCTGGGCTGCCGGGAGCTGGCCACTGCAGACACAGTGAGGATCGTTGCACCTGCGTGCGTGGTTCGAAAGATGCTCCCTCCGGCGGGCGCGGGAGGGGCGACCTGGGGGGGGCGGAGGAGAGACAGGGTGGGAGGAGATGGCACACGTGGGCCTGAGGGATTTCGCGGGCAGCGGCACGGAGAGCCCTCTGCGTCCCTTAGCATCCGAGATCAGTGGGAGTGGGAGCCGGAGCCCAGCCCAAATTATTCAGGAGGCTCCGGGGCCGCTCGCGGCTCTAATCCGCCACCTCGTCCGCAAGGCCATTCTCCGTGTGGATTAAGAGCTCCCGGGATGAAAGTCGCTTTTCTCCGAAGCAAACACCATCTCGATCCTACTTGCCGGGGAACAAGGAATACATAAGTGCACTCGGAAACATAAATACATAATAAATAAAATAAAAACGGCAGGGGGACCCCGTTCACCTTGCGCGTTACCTCCTTATTTTAATGAGAGCCATTCTATTGCACCATTTACCAGCCGTGTGTCCAAACGATGTAAAACCTTAATAATGCCACAAGACCCCGCTGAGCTTTCTGATGACAATTGTAAATTTTGGGAGGGGATTGCTACATGTAAAGCTAAGATTAAATAAGGCTGTTAAAATTCTGCAATGAGGATCTGGAAGAAAAAGCCTAATTTTTGCCATCGTGCATGAAATGGCTTTGATTAAAGCTCCACGAAATACGAAAATATTCCATTGTTGTGCGCTCGGCTGCATAGAAGCAAAGAATGAGTTACTTGGAACGAAGCAATTACTTTTAATGGGTAACTTTATACATCTAAGGCTAGTGGGTTAGAAAAGTAAAAAGGAGTTGGTTTTGTGTTGGCTGCCAAATATTAAACTCTTAATCATTCATGTGGAGTACAATTTCAGATGAAATACATTCATCATGTGTCTATAATTACAATTTCTTGTGATTAAGATGAATTTAATGCATGATGAAAATTGTGACTTATTGCCTCCTAATGGCCACGATCGAATAAATGCTGTTTTATGTCTTTTCTGAGGTTTAAACATACTGTTTATATTTCAGTTTGGAGGGGAGAAATAAATCACCCAATCTCTGGCACTGGGACAATTGGTTATTCATGTTGGAAAATAAAATCGCATCCTCGACTCACACCATACAGCGCAATAAATTCCAGATAGATTCAAAAGTTAAATCTAAGAAAATGAAGCCAAGCAAATATAGGCAGTTAATGATTCCTTCTTAACAGGAAATCAGTCTTCCCAAACCTAAGAGCAAAGGAAGAAACCACAAAGGATCAGGCTAATGGTTTTGACTACATAAAAAAACATAGACAAAAGCAAATTTCTGCATGTCTCAAATAAGTACAATTTAAGAGGCTATTGAACCACAATATTTGCTGTGTGTGGCAGACCAAGCCTTAACACCTTATTAATGACTCTCACCAACTACCCCGAAAGACTAGCACATTATTGAAGGATCGGTGAGAAGTAACTCATAGTCAGCTGATAAAACAGGAATAAAAATATGTGAAAAGCATTTATTCTCCCTAGTACCCAAAACAAAACAAAAAAATGAAAGCAAAAAGCCGTAATTTAAAACAATAACAAGATGTGACTTTTCACCTATCAAATTGGCAAACCCATTTAAAAAGAGTAGCGCCCTGTTATCTTCGTTAGACGCGTTTCTCAGCCGTGGCACTGTTAAAATTTCGGGGGAAGGGCAGTCCTGCACCCCGGCCTCTGCCCCCTCAGTGCCAGCAGCCTCTCCCCTCCAGCTGTGGCAACGAGAGGTGTCTCCAGATATTGCCAAACATCTGGGGGCACCCTGTGAAGAGCCATTTTGTTTGCGTGTAAGGAATTCTGTAGTCTTGTATATTTGAGGGTCAAATTTTCTAGAAGACAAGTTGGAGATATTTATCAAAGGGCTTAGGCACGTACAACCCTCTTATCTAGCAACTGTACGCCTCCTATGTATCTTAAGGAAAATATCTCTTTGTACACTAAAATTTATCTGTGATAATATTCGAAGCGCTTTTATAACTGCGAACGATTATAAATCACCTAGTCACCAAGAGAAGGGAGTTAGTAAAGAAAGGTAACATCATAAGCTGGCGGCTCTGTAGCTGTGAGAAACCGTGGCAAGTCGGCGCAAGTGCAGCATAAAACAATATTTAGCGGCGATCTCGTGGGTAGGGGACAGGAGGGGGAAAGATGAAAACAGGTGCCCGGTACGCATTTGTGGGATTAACGAATGAATGGGTGGACGGATGCTGGCTGGTGGAATCGCCCCCTAAGTCAGGTGACACAGAAACAGTAAACGGTTAGGTACCACGGAAGCCTGCTTTTGTCCGCCGTTTTGCTAATCTGCTTCATGATAAAACACCTGCCAGGTACCGAGTGGCGAGTTCAGTGTCTTCTAGACGGGCACCTGAATGTCCTATGCGCCTGATCTCACTTTAATCCCACCCCACGCCAACGAGGTGAGTGTTACCATTGCCTCCATTTTGCAGATGAAGAAACTGAGGCTGGAGGACAAAACGTAAACTTCCCCAAGTGTCATTCACCGCAGGTGAGTGTCTGCGCTAAGATGGGCACTGCCTGACCCCAACACTCAGGTTCTAGAACTAGGACTTAGGGATTTTCTCCTTGCGTTCTGGGCCCCAAGGTATTCTTTTATGGAAACTTAAGAACTATTTCCACCTTCACGCGTGCTTTTGGTCAATCCTTTGCTCGTTAATGTTTCCAACGAACACCATTTGGGTGCTGTGGCTGTGACGGTAATTAAGGTAAGGTCGGCCCTGACCTCGCAGAGCCGCCGTTCTGGGGGAGCAGGCAGACAACGACAAACACCCAAATAAATAAAGCGCATCGAGAGCATGAAGGTTATGGGATGCAGGGTATCGGGGTCGGGGAGACACTGCAGAGGAGCACTCAGGGGAGGACTTTCTTAGGAAGAGGCACTTCCTGGAGACTCGAAGAACGACACGGAGGTTCCTGTGTGATGAGCTGCGGAGCATCACCGTCCTGGTCCATTCGGGTTCAAGGGCAGAAACACGCAATTGTGTCTGCACAGCAGTGTAGCTGAGACAGAGCTGAGGACTCCAAGCGGCTCCTCTTGGGAGAGTTTGAAATTCTGAATGCATGGACGGGAGGTGGGCGATGAGGGGTGAGGTCCGGAGGACACAGGGCTCCCGTGAGGGATCCTGCCACGATCCAGGGGGCGCTGGGCAGTCGCGAGAGTCCCGGCCGGAGGAGGACAGGGCCGTATTTGTATTCTCACAGCATTGCCTGGCGGGTGTGCGAACGGGGGAGAGAGAATTGGGGGACTCCTGCAGCATCCTACGCGGGAAGAAGCAGCGATCCGGCCAGGGCAGGAGAACCGACGTGAGGATGGGTCATGCGTAGGGCAGGACCTCACGCTCGGAGACCCTCAAATGCAGAGAACTGCGGAGGGAGGGAGGGAGGATAGAAAAAGAGGAGAGAGGTTGTGTTTTTGCTGCTATTACAGCGTATTTAAATTTTAATTATCTGAAGAAGAGATCCCACAGACAGCTTGGAACTCAGTGTGGATTTCAGGAGCAATTTCTTGGGTAGATACGAGGCCACCTCTTCCTGGTTTGTGTTTGAAATTGTGCCGTCGACAGGAGGCAGAAGAGGGGATATAAGACTGAAGAAGGAATATATTCCCGGAGAATATTTAAGAGGCAAGGAGAGGAAAAGAAAACCATAGATTACACTGAGGGGGAGTCGTGAAGGGAGAAGAAACAAAAAATGATTGTTAGAAAACGAGGGTCTCACAGCCTCGGGGGAAGAGGCGGGCGGTGCTGAATGGTACAGACCAACGCGACGGGAGAGAAATTAAAGGCGTCCCTGAGATTTACAGCCAGGAGGACGCTTGTAGCATTGCTGGAAATGGTTTCTGTAGACTGATGGGAAAAAGATAAATTGCCATGGGCTGAAGAATGAAAAATGTATCTAGTATTGGCAAGTGAAAGATATTTCGACAGAAACCTGAGATCTGACGATTAAGGACAACTAATTATTTGTGTGCTATGACCAGTGAATGAGCGAGGCTTCTGCCCTTCAGAAGATTTAACCTGAGCCAGACCCGTGAATTCATGACGACACGAAGGATCAAAATGTAATTGATATGCGCTGTAGCCAGAACACAGAGGTCAAGGCCGATGGAATGTCGATGCCCTTTGAAAGGGGTCTGCTACGGACATGCAGATCGATGCTACTTCTACGTGTGTTAAGCACGATCGAAGAAAGCTAATATTTTTGAGTAACGCTTATGAGCAAGAAACTTTGCATAGCTCGTCCAATTCCATCCATCCTTGAAACGCCAGGCCGCGCGGCTCCCTGAGGACAGACGCAGGCAGGGACGCTGGTACTTGGATTTCGATGGCTTTGGTTCTCCTGCTTGTCACTCTCTCTCCCGGGGACTCGTCTCTTGGGTACAACTGGGTAAGACAGTGTGCTGTTTGTCATCCATCCATGGGACGCCGTCTCTAAAGGGCTCCAGTAAATTGGTAACTCATTGGTCCACGTTACAAAACTGCTTAGAGAGCAGACACAGATCTGGGGGCAAGAAGGACTTGAGCTCTCAAATTCCCTCAAAATTGAATTCGCTCCCTTTTGCTCAGTAAATGTTGACTTAATTCTCTCAGATCTGTTTCCATAACCACGTTGCGGTTTTCCTTGTGAAACCGCGCTTCCTACCCGCGGTACACGTGATGGGGGGTTAGCACCTCTCTGTGACCCAACTGTAGTCCCACCAGACGGTTCTGAAGCTCTGGTCTTGGGGATTGATTGAGCAACGGGCCTCGGGCCCTCTTTGGGATGAAGATCTGAATTAATGGCGTAAAGCAACTTTTTAAAATGGTCAGACTGAGTGGGTCAGAAATTCACACCGCAGGGATGGGCTGTTTCTGCTCCACCCTGAGTGGGGCCCCAACTGGGAGGACCCGCAGCAGGGCTGGCCAGCTGGCCGGGCTCTGCCGTCTTCCCAGGCTCCGGCTCTCACACGTGCGGGGCTTCCGCTGGGGCCTCGAGACTGAGGCTGCCCCTCGGGACACGGTCTACGGCCTCTCCTGGTGGCTTGGCCGCCCTGCTCCGGGGTGGTCAGACTTCTCCCATGTGGCTTCGGGGCTCCCTCGAGCAAGGTGGAACCTACTCTGACCTAACCTTGGAAGCCACCCTGTGTCACTTGTGAGGCTTGTGCCCTCCTGGGCTCCAGGGAAGCGGACAGGGACCCCACTTTGGAAGGGGAGTGGCGAGATCACACTGAGAGAGCATGAGGTCGAGAGGTATCACCGTGGCATCCTTGGAAAACACAACCTGCCACGGTGAGCTTGGGAAGGGATGTTTGCTGAGAGGGTGGTGGGCAGAGACTGGCATTACTGAGCGAAGTCGATTATCGGAGTTAGCCATGAATTCTCATCATTAGCATTCACCCACGCGGTCCTGGTTTCCCCTCACCCAGCGTGAAGGCAGAGCGACGCGGCTAAGTGTGCTCTGGAGGCGGAGGGGAAGAGGGCGCCTTTACCAGGTCTTGGAAGGGAACGAACAGAACCTCTGCCTTTAGCGCTGGAGTCACTCGATCTCGGTACCGGGCTGGCGTGGAGCTCGTCAGGGGTGGAGCCATCTCCCCTGGCTGAGTGAGCCGCCGCGTCTTCCTGTCGCGCTGCATGCGTGAGATAAATGCCCCAGCGACACCATTTAAAATGGCAAGTCTGACACTCAACTTCAACTCAGAGGTGCAACAACTCAAGTACAAAACCTGAAATGTTACACCGCAGAGCGGTTTCTATCCCGGTCAGCATTTTCCCCACTGCGTCCGCCGAAACGAAAAACCCACAGACAGAACTGACACCGCAGACTCCTCATCACGGAAAATCTGCAATTACATGAGGTGTTGCTGCTGCTGTTGTTTTTTCTTTCCAAGCCTTGGAGTTTTTTATGAAGAAAAGCAAAACTTCAACAAAAAAGTTCAAGGTTGTTATTTTAAACTCCAGGATGAGTAAAGTGGATTTGTAGGAATTGTTGCTCTGACTTCCTGTTATTGATGCCTGCAGAGGTCTAATGTGAGCATGTTACCCAAAAGACCTTTGCTTAAGAGCTTTGACCCCCGTGGAGACAGTTTATCATCACACTAAGACAATCCAGGCCTGAGATCGATCCTGCAGAAACCCCAATCAGTTATGTGAATAGTCAAAAAGGGAACCGAACAAGGAAAAACATAACATTTTGAAAAATGCGTGCCTATTCCTGTTGAAAAGAGTAACCATCGATAGTTTTCTTTTCGCATGTTAACCCTAGGCCGAGGGCCATGCAGGTGTTTTCCATGATATCCTCAATAAATTATATGACAGCCCAACAAGTTGGGTGATACTAGAGTCTACAGTTTTTAAGATAAGGAAACCGAGGCTCTGATGGGTTAAGGGACGTGGCCAAGGTCACACAGCCAGTCCAGGCAGAGGGTTTGCGCTAACCACTCTACAGCACTGCCTCAAGATTGCATTGTATGAAAGAAGAACTGGGAAATGCTAAGTCATTGTGAGTTTCCTATTAACGCCCCTTTGTGGGAAAGAAAAATATGCTCAGGGCAAGTCATGTTGTTTCTGTCAGCCTCAGTTTCCCCGTCAGAGAAATGGGTGGTCTGATCAACTGAACTTCATACTCGTGCTCAGTCTTCACTAAGTCAAACAGTCGTTCTGTCAAAGGATTGCAGGTGAGCAGCCTCCTTTTCAAACTTGAGGGTGGACACGTTTTCTCTCAGACTGGTGGTGCTGAGGAGGTGGGGAAGAAAAGTCATTCATTCATTCATTTATTTTAGCAACGTTATAGGGGCCTGGGTTATTCCACAGAGTTCTGGGCAGTGAGAACAGAGCAGTGGGCAGAACAGACAAAGCAACGGCTCTTGGGGAGCTTAGGTTGTAGACCTTGGGGAGACAGACACTCGGCAAACACAACATGTAGTGTCGATACACGGCATGAAACAGCGCAGGAGAAGGGGCGGGAGGATCTGGGGGTTGCTACCGAAATACCGTGTCCAGGGAGGGCATCTGCAATAAGGTGATGTGGAGTGGAGCCCAGAACGAAGTGAGGGAGAAGCCACACAGGTACCTGAAGGAGGCCGATCCCAGCAGACGGACTCGTCCGTGCAAAGGCCCCGTGCCGGGACTGTGCAGGTGGGGCGGAGGAGGAGGCCTGGCAGGCGGAACTCGAGGGCGATCCTGGCTGTGGATGGAGAAGGTGGTTCACACAAGGCCTTGGAGGGCATTGTAGGGACTTCAGCTTGGCCTGGGAGCCAGAGAGGGTCTTGAGCCAAAGAGTGATAAGATCTGACTTATATTTTTCCAGAACGTCTTCAACCGGGGTAGAAGCCGGAGCCCAGGCAGCAGGTTGAGTTTGAGGAGAGATGAAAGATGACCTTTGGTAGTGGGGGCCAACTTCATCTAGACCAGCTTAAGTAAAAAGTGGGGTTTATGTGGAAGTGGAGGTGCTTCATGGAACATGAGAGTGACCGCAGTCGGGGACGATGACGGCAGGTGCGCTCTGTCTCTCAGATCTGCCTCTCACGTGTGGCCTCCTCCAGTTCCTCATCGCGATGGGGAGGGCGGCCGGCAGCCTCTAAGTGTCACACCATGCATTCCGGGTGTCCAAAGAGAGATGGCCTTCCCCATCTGCAGGTCCAAAGGCCCCGGGGTCAGGGCGGTGACTGGCACCTCCAGATTGGCCGTCGGTCCTGTGCCGTCCTGTGCAGTGTCAGGGTGACACATGGTTCCAGCTAGAGCAGCCAGGCAGACGACTTGACAATCCACCCTTTATTAATAAGCATCCGCTCCAGGTGGGCGCGTGGGCGATTAACTCTGGTTTTTCTAGCATGGACTGTCCAGCCAAACCGTCGCTTCTTAATGGCTAATTTGGGAAAGCATTTTGAAATATTTGATAAATATGTGTGTCTTAGGCACAGATTTCTCATAACGGATTTCCTAGGAGCTATTCCCAAAGCGGCTGCAGTACAGGAACGCCAAATTAAAGGAAAAAGACAAGGGGGCAAAAACCCTGAACAGCTTGGATTTTAATTCAAATTGGAAACATTGTGAACAACAGCCACAGACACTCCTGAGCAGAAACTTCCAGATCGAACTGAGCATTAGGACCAGGAGGGTCGATCTGGGCTGTGTGAGCGATTTATCCTCGGATACTTTCTAAATTATTTTATCCTTATGGTGGTGTTTTTAAAAAATAAGTCTATGACTTCCCTGTCTCTGTTTTTTTTTTTCCCTCAAATCTAACATGAGGAGATTGTATCAGGTGGTGGCCGGGATGCTCCGACTCGAAGATTCTCTGGGGTAACTGGTCACTGCCACCGGCCACAAGGCTGGCATGATTCTCACTTCCTACGACCCCTAACTCACTTGCAAAATCACGTTCCTCCAGGACAGGACACAACGCGCTCCCTGGCTCGCATCTCTCTTTCTTGGGCCACACTTTAAGCTTCCCACAAAGGAAACTGTGTTTTTGCCTTCACTAGAGAGACCCACTTGATCACGGAGGACACTGCATGTTTGCATCGCCCCAAAATTCGTACGTTGCAACCCCAGCCCCCAAGGTTATGGCGTCAGGAGGTGGGGACGCTGGGAGGTGAACAGGTGCAGAGCCTTGTGATGGGATTAGCGCCCTCAGGGAAGAGGCCCCAGGGCGCTCCCTGTCCTCCCCGGCCGGTGGGGTTATGGCAAGAAGGGGCCATTCGTGGACCAAGAGGTGGGTTCTCATCAGACGCCGGATCTTCCCGCACATCGATCCTGGACTCCCAGGCTCCGCAACCGTGAGAAACAAAGGTCTGTCATTTAAGCCGCCCAGTCTGTGGCATTTTGTTACAGCAGCTGGATAAGATTAAGACGGTGGGTGACGGAGGACAGACAGGAAGGGGGAGGTACTGCTGGCGACCTCGAGTTTGAAAGCGATTCATTTGAGTAACCAACATTGCAAGACCGCAGCGCCGGGTCCCTGCACCCATTTAGAAGCAATCAGTTGCTTGGCAGGTTTTAAAGATCGAAAGTTTGACTCAAGTGAAAGTGCGCATGATACAAATGCTGGAGTATTCATTTTTAAGTCGATTCCATGATGCTTTGATTTATGCATTTTTTTTACTACTAGATTGAAAATTTTAATATATATGTTTTTATTTATTTTTATTATTTCAGAATATTGTGGGGGTACAAACATTTTGGCTATGTGTAACGTCTTCGTCTCGCCCAAGCCAGGGCTACAAGCTTGCCCTTCCCCCACATAGCGCGCACCCCATCCATTAGTTGTGTTTTTTAGAAAAACTTTTTTGTTTTTTGTTTTTTTTTTTGAGACAAGTCTTGCTCTGTCGCCAAGGCTGGGGTACAGTGTCCTCATGATAGCTCACTATAGCCTTGAACTCCCCTGGGCTCCGGGGAGCCTCCTACCTCAGCCTCCCGAGTAGCTGGGACTATAGGCATGTGCCACCATGCTCAGCTAGTTTTTCTATTTTTTGTAGAAACAGGGTCTCCCTCTTGCTCAGGCTGAGAAAAACATTTTTTTTATAGTGCTTCTTTTTTTTTATGTTGTCTGTTATCTCTTAACTATATATCTATGTATTCCTTATAATGTGAAAATTTGCAGAAATACAGTAACTATTTTCCTGTACTTAAAGAGGTATAGAATTTGTTAAAGCACTATTGCTTTAACAACTTTTTAAATCTAAAAATAGTAGTGAGTATATTTTTCAAG
>CAUYSK010041483.1:0-40840 GCA_963575035.1 Avahi laniger | reverse complement strand
TCCTGCCTCAGCCTCCCAAGTAGCTGGGACTACAGGCATGTGCCACCATGCCCGGCTAATTTTTTCTATATATTTTCAGTTGTCCGATTAATTTCTTTCTATTTTTAGTAGAGATGGGGTCTCGCTCTTGCTCAGGCTGGTCTCGAACTCCTGAGCTCAAACAATCTGCCCACCTCGGCCTCCCAGAGAGCTAGGACTACAGGCGTGAGCCACCACGCCCGGCCCTAAACTGCACTTTCTTATCCCCCTGATTTTGTTCCTGCTCTACTCAGCTGAAGACCTCTGCTTTTCACAGTTTATATAGTTTCCAACTTTCAGCTCCAATGACAACATCGTTATGAAGATTTTTTTTCTCCAAAACCATAATCCCCATGATTATTTTCCACCACCGGGGCCTCCCACGCCATCACTTACACTTTCCTTCTGACATATTTTGTTTTATATTATAAATTAGTTTTCAGCCTCTCTTTCTCTGTCAGATTATAAACTCTTTGATCATCACCATCGCTAAGCACACATTTTCCCATGTTGTAGGTACTAAGTATTAGTTGAGCAAATGCTATATTATATTACAGAATTTGTCAGCAGTGCCCTACAGTTTTAAATGCTAAAGAATATCATCAAAATTTATCAGCAGGACTTACTGATGCTGTATCTCTCCGTAACAGTCTTGGGGACCAGCAGTCCAAAACATAGTAGCTACTAGGCCGGAAGATTCTGAGTCTTCTACGTGAAGTTAATTTCACAAGCTTTTTACGGGCTGCATGAGCCTGTCTTCTTCCTTGTGAGACGTTTGTCGTCTTTCCACTTGCTCAGTTTTAACAAGCTTGCCATGATCAGGGTCGCAAAAGCCAATACATCTAAGGAATGTCTCTTCGTTAATTTACTTATTTATTAATAATAAACATATTGAGTGTTTCCCATAAGCCACTTATCAAGGATGCAAGATTAATAAACAGAAGGCCCTCCCTTCAAGGACCTCCTAATATAGCAGAAGAAACGATGCTCCATGAGGTCAGAGACCACGTCCACCTTCCTCCCTGCGGCATCCTCTCTGCTTGACACAGACCCTGGCACAGGTGGGGCCCTCAGGAGCCTTTGCTGAAGCGAAGAATTAATGCAAGGCGACATGTCATGCAGAGGCACGGGCCACATTGGTCGGTGGCACGTGGGAAGCAGGACGTGTTCTGCCAGAGGGAGGGGCGACTTTGGGGAGGAGGGAGCATCGCTGCCGAGTCTCCCACGGCGACCGGAAATGCATCGGATTAGGAAAGGATCGAGCTGCCCAGGCCGAGAGAACAGCCGGAAGCAGGAGAGGCAACGTGCTTATCCAAGCAGCCTTGCTGGTTCTCTGAATCAGATAAATACGACATGAGATTTGCCTTCTAGAAGCTTTTACTCAAGAAAAAAATAAAAAAGAAACCTAAACAAATTATTATAATAGAAACGTACAAAGACCACGGGAGATGCAGGGACCCAGAGGAAAGGGAGCGTCTCACAACCCCAAGAGCTGTGAGGATTCAGAAGAAAGGGCGTGATTTTCCCTCCTGGAAGTGTCGGGAAAGGCTTATGGAAGGACAGCACAGATTGGATTCCGGTCCAGCGTGGGATGAGGAAACGCGAAGGGGGCCCGGCGCTCCAGCTGGAGGTGGCCTCGTGCGCTGGAGGAGGCGGCCTGGTGCGGACGCGCGGGCAGCCGGAGCGGAACGCAGGGAAGGAGACGCTGAGGCCGTGCTCCGAGGACGCGGCACGAGTGCCCGGCACCGACAGTTTCCTGCGACTCCTGTTCTGCAGGAAAAGAATGCCCCAGAAAATATTTGACAGGCAAATGGGATCATAAGATTTGTGCTTCAAGAAGTATAACTGAGGCTGGACTCAGGCCTGTAATTCTAGCACTCTGGGAGGCCGAGGCAGGAGGATCGCTTCAGGCCAGGAGTTCGACACCAGCCTGAGCAAGACCCCATCTCTACAAAAAATAGAAAAATTAGCCGGGCGTGGTGGCGCACCTGTAGTCTCAGCTACTCAGGAGGCTGAGGCAGGAGGATCGCTGGAGCCCAGGAGTTTGAAGTTTCTGTGAGCTATGATCATGCCACTGCACTCCAGCCTGGGCAATAGTGAGCCAAAAAAGAAGTATAACTGTTATTAACATATAAAAAAGAATTGAAGAGAGCGGCCTGGAGCTAAAATGGGTTGGTACCATACGGACACACAAAGCGGACCACTTTTGAACACTCACCTCCTCTTTGTGACCAACTTATTTTCAGTAATAACCATAAAATGAGATAAATAATGATAATGGCCAGAAAATAAATGAAGCAATTAAGATTTTCTTTTCTAAAACTTTACAGTATAATTATGCCACTAAATATATTAAATCAAAATCAATAAACTAGACCAATATATATAATGGTATAAACTTTTTTATGTTTTTAATGTATTTTTGAAAAAAAAGTAAAATCTTCTATGTCCACGTTGATCTGCCTCAGTAACGAGTATTAACATTACAGTTTCTGTTAACAGCCTTGATTTCTGCAACTTTGCCAAAATCAATACTTTTTCATATTCCTGTTCAATAACAAATATCACCATATTTGTCAGTCTCTCTTCATTCAGAGTTGATTGAAGAACATGTTTTATTAATTTTAAGTTTAAAAATTTTCTTTCACATGCAGCAACCGGTATACTCCAGGTAGTTTCAGTCTTAAACATAAGGATAAGTTTGGTAGAGATACATAAAAATCCTGTTTCACAATAATTTCAGAAAACTGAAATGCAAATAACTCCATGCGGTCACAAATGGAACTAATTCAAATTCTGCTTTTTTATCTTTAAAAAAGATAAAACAGTTTCAAATTTACTGTTTAAATGCAATAATATGTAATAGCACAGGACAGGATCCCTGAATCCTTCCAGAACATGCTTGAATACTTGCAACCTGTTTTGTGTGTGCTCTGGGAACAAAGTTTGAACCTGCAAACGTCTGGGGTGTGCTGTATAACCGGCAGTTCTCTGGGTTAATGACCATGTACAATACAGTGCTTATTAAAAGAGAAGTAACACAAACACGCTAACTCGAAGCTACTATAAGTTGATGCGACTGTTGAAACTCACCAGCAACAGCAGCTATACTTCAGAACTTACCCCAATAAGGGCTTTATTTAGAAGAGAAACATTTTATCACTGACGTTGTTCAGGGCTGTAAGTGCAGGCTACAATAACAAGCAAATGAGCTTTTATTTATTTATCTTGTTGATTTTAAATTCTCTCTAATTTACAATACACCCTTTTAGACCACTAACCGAGGAGGTTAATGCTACGAGCCTGCCCCTGAATCCCGCGCAGAGAAAAGAAGGGAAATGGCAACTGGCATTTCTTAAGTATTAACACTGTGCCAAACAGGATGCTAGATTCTCAAGTAAGAATAACCTTTTGAAGAGACTATTATTTCTCTATTTTAAGATGAATATTAGTATCAATTGCCAAAGATTGCACAGCAAAGTAAGTGGTACAATTGGAATCAAACTGAGGTTTTTCTGTTTCCAAAGCATGTACTATCTCCAGTCTACCATACTGTTTCTTAAAGGAGAGTGGGGATGAAGTGAGTTTAAGGCTATGGGAAAATTTACATGAGATGTAATCGAGCTTGAGTTTTGGCAGCATCAGGAAAATGGAGAGAAAAGCATGGTGGGAGGTGATATTGCAAGACCAGATGGACCAAATCTGGCAACATAGAGGATGTGGGAAAAAGACAGATGGTAAAATCCTAGTTTAACAGCCTGGGAAAGCAGAGCCAGCCAACATCTAAGACACCAGTAACTAGCAGTTGCCAAAGTCTGACTGAAATTACAATGAAATGAAGAAAAGTCTATATACTAGGACTCCTATTAGAGAAATAGAAATGCAGAGTGAATAATTTGATAAGCTGCTTCGCTCTGATAAGTAACATTCTCTTGAAACAACAGATGATTACAAGTTGATTTCTAAGAACGGGGAGTCTGCTTAACCACAGAACTGTTGCTTTGCTACGTAGGAAATGCAAGTTTGGAGGCAGAGCTGAATTGTTCAGGAGGGTGGAGAAGAGGCTAAGGGAGCTGCGATTTTCAGTGCCCTGCATCATGCGTGCCCTCTGTTGGCTCAGTCTCTCTTCTAAATAAAGAATAAAAAAGTGCTTTTTCAAATATAATGACTTGAAATATCACAAAATTACTAGCTTTCTAAGTGCATCTACATTGGGGTACTGCTATAAAGGTAGTATTACTTGAAGAATAACTTAGATGATTGGTATATGGATGGAACAAAGGAACAGGGTTTCAAGGGCCAATCTGCACAGTCACACACATAGACTCACAAGCAATTTAGGGCCACTCTGTTCATGCCATTTGGATTAATGGCATTTTCTCAGGTGACATCCTCCTCAGGGTGGTTCCTTCTGATATGTATGTTTCTTTTCTTATATAGATGAAATGCTGTTTCCTTTCTTCTCATCTATTATTCTACTGATAAGAATAGAATAGGTTGTGTTTACCTTCCTAACAATCTCCGGTTGTATTCCCATGGAGCCCCCCCCGCGACCACCTGCAGGGAGGAACGACACTGACAACAACTGCCACTATGGGCAGCAGGACGCTATTTCCCTGCATACCTCAGAGTGTCGTTGATTTCATAGCCCTAGAACAGAACACTTTCATTTGGCAACTGTTATATTTATACTCTTTTAAAAAACACTTTTATACAGTCGATTTTTATATGATAGGTCTGTTTGCCTGACTCTGAACTCTATAAGAAAAAAATTTTCTATTCCTACTTTACATATAAACGTAAATACCTTGTATCTTAGTCTTTAATGACATATCAACGTGACTAGATAGTTTATATCAATCATTTACAGGATCCTGAAAATCACTTAAATTTCGAGAGATTTACTCTTTCCCATGTCTTAAGTGTCACATTCTACTTTTAGTCACCAATAGCTAACATTTACTGAGCTCTTATGTGCCACACACAGTTCTAGGCACTTTAAAAACATTGGTTCATTTAATCTTCACAACTATCTGAGATAGCTTTGCTTTTGAACCCTTTTTCAGATGTGAAAACTAATTATAAAGGACAAAATATTCCAAAAATCATACTATAACTAATAAGAGATGGTGGGATTTGAACTCAGGAAGTTTTGTCTGGCCCCAGATCCCACACCCTGAACTAACTCTCTTTTTACTTATAAAATCTGAGGCAGACCCTAATAACAATAAAAATTTAATTTAATAATTAAAACGTAATAAACTCCACTATCGCACTGTAAAAGCTATGAATATTAAGGTGTGTGACAGGTCTACCAAAATTACAAATTCTGAGATGATTCAGCAAGACTTATTCCTGAAATATGGAGCAAACGAGGACAGGAAGAAAAAATCTACTTCGAAAGGGTTAAGGATTCCAGAAGGCTGTAATAGCAGGTTTGCATTCTAGGGCCACCTTCAAGAAACAGCAGGAGGGGGAGGTAATCTTGGTCTTGCTGTGAGTGCACAAGTCTTTAGTTTAGAATTGTGTCAAACCACACAGAAAGCTGTGTTTAAACTTTGTTATATTTCAGAATGGACATAGTATTTTTTACTTTTTCCTGAAGCCACAAACTAAAGATCGACTTAGGACTTGATTCAATAGTATCTATTTGAAAAGTCGAACTGGGTTTCGCTAAGAGGATTCAGCCGGGATGTCTATTTTTTCATCATAAAATAAAAATTATCCATACCATTTAGCAGCAAAAAGCTTTTGAACCCACCTCCCAAGTAAAACCACAACATTTTTCAGTTCTGCTTTCTGGTAGGTCAATCAATCTGGCCCTCAAAAAAAATAGGAAAGAAGTGCGTGTGTAACACGCTGCTTCCATGTGCCACTGCCACGTTCCCTTTGCCCGTGTGGAAGAGAGGTCCATGTAGCCCATCCGTGCTCTTTTGTTCGTGTCTGTGAATGTAACTTGGTGTTTTGAGGTGCAGAACAAAGTCTTCAGGGAGCATAGTTCGTGCAATTATATGTTTCCAAGCAGGAAAGCCAACTCGAGGTTTGGAAGAACTGAATGAAAATGGCGTTGGCAGTAATTTCCATGGCAAGTTGCTCCAAGCTGAAAATGGGTATTTCATTTTTGCATATGCTATGTCCTTTAACCACCCTTTCTGAATCTTGATTGCTTCATGCAAATCGATGAAAAACCAGGTTTTTTAGGATGTAGAATCAGAAATACTACTCCATATTTAACCTGCTGGAGCATCATTTCTATTAAATAGGAAAAACCTCAGAAAAGATAAAATGCAGAGGTTTCCCTATTTCTCCAAGAAATAACTTTCACCCTGAGCACCGACACCCTGTGCCTGCTGGTTTCCACTGGGGACTAGCTGAGCAGCAACATTACACTTACCTGCTCACGGGCTGTTGCAGGGTACAGCGTCCATACCGCTCAATGGAATCGATTTTTCTGTTTTTAAACAGTGTTTATTTTGATAATAGCAAATAATGGCCTTCTTTCTACTTAAAATTAGTATTTCTGTTTAACACAAAGATACTATTTAGGTAAATTTAGGAGAAATTAACTTTAAAAGTACACTCTCTAAGTGAGTCCTTTTATAGATCTGGTCCCATCACGTCCACTTTGCACCCATCTGTTTATGAAAGCATGAGTTATCCTGCTCACTCTGAATACTAAACCGATCCAATAGTTTCCCAGGTTCTCTCTGGCAAACCTGGTTCCTTACAGTCCGCAATATCAAGAATGCTCCTTTTCCCCATTTCTTCCCCCTGAGCACTTCTGACTGGTTTCACAAAGGGGATCACAACGCACTGTCCTTTCTGCCCCAGCTTGCCCAGAGCCCTAAATTTCAGCAAAAGACATTTGTTTTATGAGTGAGATTTTCAAGAATCCAAATCCTTATTCTTTCTGATTAAAAGTATTTCTACTCATATGCATTAAATATTTGCAAATGTCTGTGTGATTTTGTTAGAATAAAAACCACAGAAATTATCAATGTCACTAACATGAGACTGCCAGATATGCTCTAATTTGAGATGAAAACAAAACGGAAAGCCCAAATTCCTTGAAAGAAAAGAATAGCTCCTTTGTATGTGTCAATTGTAAACACACAAGAAAGTTCATAAATGAATCAACAGTCAGTGTTTCAACTACAAAGAAACAAAGACGAGACAGAAAAAAAAGTAAGAATGCAATGATTTCCGTAAAAATATCCTATGTGAAAATACTGCCACCCACCATCATTTTTTTTTTCTTTTGCTAACTACAGCATACTTTTTCAAAGAATTTTTGGCATCTCTACATGATAAATTATGTGAATTATTGTTGGATCAAAATTCCTTTGAAATAACTGCAGGTGTTCAAGATCCTGTCAGAGCAAATATATTTTAAGTACCCTGAAGACGCTGACACCCAGACATTTCTCAGGCTTCTTTGAGGTAAAGCTCCTGTTGGGAGTGGCGTGGTTTAAATTGGAGACATATGGCGCTCTACCCATTGAAAATAGGAGGAAGCCCATCCAACTGGCACAGAATTAGAATCTGACTCCTGATTTAACTCAGTATTTGTGAGTCTTTTTGCTGTTATGTATTCTCTCCTTCATTTCTTCTTAATTCATAGTAAAATGCTTCAAGAGGGTATTTCACTGCTAGGTTGGGAACTACAGCTTCTTAGGAACGTAAGTTAATGTATGTGATGATGTTGATTATAATGTGATCTGCATTGCATAAATCATCTGTATTCACATCTTATTTTCTTCAATGATCCTCTTCAGGAAAAAAGCTTAAAGATATTATTTTTTAAATTAGTATAAAAAGTAAAACCTAGCAGGTGCTTCTGCTTACTGAATTAATGAATGAATGCTATCTTGTATTTTAAGAAAAAGGGAGGGGAACTAAATATATGTAGCAAATTATGAGTCACATGTTATAAGCATTTTACAAGTCTCATTAAATTCTTACACAATAGAAGACAAATATTATTGTTCAGATTTATCGATTAAGAAAATTGAGGGTCAAAAAACTTAAGTTATTCAATATCACACCATTAGTGACAAGAAAAGATTTTTCCAGCTTTACTCCTAACAATGACTATTTTCTTTCAATTTTATTCAGATTTACAAAGGTTCTATTTTAAGCCTTGATAATTGTCTCTACTGTATATAGGTTGAATCATAATTGCTAGTATTCAACTATTTTTGACTTACAAATATGTTATTCAAAGTCATGCTTATTTTCTATGTCATTTCCTATCTCATTATTTCTTTTCCTATTCTTTTCATTTACTCTGATGTACTTCCAACTTTTTAAATTTAAACATATAGTTTGTTATTTTTAGTTCTTTTTCTATTTTGCACATGAAGTTTATAAATTACTAGTATCTTGGCAATATCCCAATAATTTTCATAAACGGTATTTCCATTATCATTTAGCTCCAAATATTTTCTGTTTTTAATTACTTAACTCATGGGTTATTAAAAACTATGTTTTGAATTAACCAAATGTATTTTAGGTATTTTTGTGGATTACTGAAATTGGGCTGTGGTCGAAAGTGGTCTTTATGATACCAGTTTCTGAACATCATAAGATTTTCCTTATGAACCTCACATAGAGTCAATTTTTATAAACATTCAATGTTTACTTAAGAAGAATGTATATATACTGATTGTTAGCTACAAGCTCCTGTTGTTAATCGTGTTGTTCAAATTGTCTATAATTTGGGTCTGCTTGATATTTAAAATATTGAGAGATAAGTGTATTAAAAGGTCCCATTCTGATGGTGGATTTGTGAATTTCTACTTGTAGTTAAGTCAATTTATCTTGCAATGTTTGGCACTACGCATATTAGACAGGGTTCTTTAGAAAAATAGATCAATAAGATACCTATATACATATAAATATACATATTTATATACAGAGAGAGAGAGAGATTTACTTTTAAAAATTGTCTCCGACAATTTTAGGGTCTGATACACCTAACTTTTGTAGGGCAGCAGGCCAGCAGCCTGAAAATGTAAGTCAGAGTGGATACTGCAGTCTCCTCCAGTACGTATGTCCCAGGATAGCTGGCGGGGAAACCCAGGCAGTGTCTCCATGTTGCAGTCTTGAGAATGTCTTTTTCTTCAGGAAACCTCTGTGTTTGCTCTTAAGGCCTTCAACTGGTTGTTTAAGGTGTACGCATATTATGGGTGGTAATCTGCATTATTTAGTCTACTGATTTAAATATTAATCACATCTAAAAAAACCCCTCCCAGCAATATCTGGACTGGTGTTTCATCAAACACTGGCCACCAGAGCCTGGCCAAGTGGACACATAAAATTAACCACCAGGCAATGCTGCTAAGTGACTACAATTTTAGAATTCATGGAGTTCCTATGAGTTTAATTTTTTAAGTATTAAGTGATCACTTTCATTTCTAGTATTATAAACTTAATAGAATCTAAAGGTAATCAATATAATATTAGAAATCTAAAACACTTCCACTGAAATCATCTCACTCCTAACTTATTTTTGTCCATCATCTTATTTTTATCATTGTCAGATAATCTCAAAATAGATATAATTATGGTTATTTTTATAGTCATTTTTTAAAGTTTGTATCCACATTTTTAATTTATTTGTTCATTATAAATTTTTGAGTTTTGGACCTTCCTTCTGGGATTATTTCCTTTCCTTCTAAATTCATCTTTAGGAGTTATTTTAGTAGGTGTCTATGGGTAATAAGTCATTTCTTTTATTTGTCTATTACTGGCTTTTTTCCAACATTCTTCTTAATGATAATTTAAAGTAATATAAAGTCCTAGCTTGGCAGTTGATCTCTAATGTTCTCTATTTTCTATCGATAATTCTGCTATCATTCTAATCATGTACAGCTAATCTCTTACTTTGGGTGCTTTTAAAACCTTTATTTTTTCCTATTTTACTACAGTTTCACTACATTGCATCTAAATATATATCATTTTTCATACCTGGAAATTCATTGTGTTTGTTGTGCTTCTTTATTTCACCAGTTCTGAAAAATTCTCAGCTATTTTCTCTTCAAAATTGATTCTACTGTATTCTATTTTCTGTAACTCCACATAGACAAATATTAAAACTTCTAATTCTCTTCTGCATATTATTTAACTAACTTTTTATATTTCTCATCTTTTTTCCTTCAGTATAACATTCTAGTTAATCTCTTAAGCAGTAACTTGCAGTTGAACAATTCTTTCTTCGGCTACGTCTACTCTGCTATTTTACCTCTCCAAGAGTTCTGCTTTTATTTTTTTAATTTCATAGTTTTTATTGGTAGAGTTTCTATTTAGTTATTTTGCAAATCTATACTTGATGTTTTTTTTTTAGTAATATCTTTGCTCAGATTTTTTATGCATTTTGCATATATTTAAACGATATAAGTATTTTACATGAAATAATGTCGCTATTTAAAGTCCTTGTTGAACCAATTCTCCTATTTGTTGTTATTTTTGTTTTGTCTTAGTCTATTCTATTTTTACTTATTCTTCTTTACTGTGATTTATAATTTTGGATTGTGGGTTCATGTTTGAACATCTGGGTTTTCCCTGTGAAGATCGTGCCACGTCTGAGTCAAAGATTTTTGTTTTTCCATCAGGTGCCCTTAGGCACTACCTTCCCACTCTGGCCTCACTGAATACATTTCTTGGCTTAGGATTTCCTTGACTATAAAATGGAATTATTTCAAACCCAATATCTGCTTAAGGCCATGTCTAGCTTTTAAAAAAATTGTGAGGAACATTTTGTTGATTTGCGCCGAGAGCCCAGGCTGAGAGAGATTTTCCTTACTGTCTCCCTTTGCTGCCATGGATTTTCTTCCCAATCCTCCATTTTACAGAGTGTGGACTTCTAAAGGTCCTGACTTACACAGGAGTATCACTTCAAACTTCTCACTTTTCACAGGCTCAAGGCTGTATCTCTGTTCTCCCATGTGACTAATAGGATCCAGGACTCTCAGAAGAATCAGCTGCACAATTTGTAGGGCCCATTGCAAAATGAAAAGATGAGGCTCCTTGTTCAAAAAGTAGGAAAAGTCGTCATGAAGTGACTAAAATATAAATATTTTTCCTTTCTTCCATAATCTCTCTCTTGCCCTATGGTGTTTTTTATTTGCTACTTAATGTCACAGTCCTTTAATCATGGAAAGACTCACTGGGTGAATACAGACCCTCACAGTCACCTAAGAAGCCTGCCCGACAGTTTGGTGTACACAGTGCACCTGCTACTAAGTCTTCCCTTCTGCCAGTCACCACTCCAGCGTGCCACACGTGGCCAGGGTTGAGAAAGTTAACTGTAATGACTTTGGTTGATTGCTCCTAATGTCATTGTATCAACTAGGCAAAGTGAAAAAAGAGTGCGTGTAGGGATTTGAAATCCTGCCTCCAGCTCCACACAAATAGCCTAAGAGTTTCTCTGTGTGTCTTGATGGAGAAGTTTCTCCCCTATAGCTGCTGAACTGAAATTGCTAAAAATCGAACACAAGCCCTCGTCATGCGCTTGGCTGAATTAAAAGGAAAGTTGAACTCTCAGCCTCACAGGGTGTCTAGTGCTAAAGTGAGGCACTGGTTGGAAAAGAATGAGATCCTGTAAGTTGGGATGGGAACCTGTGGGAAAACCCTGATGAGGCTGGGGACATTGAGCTCCTGAATTCTGATAAGTCTATTTTTTGCCAGAGATGTGGCCTCCTCACTCCTGGTGGGATCAGCCCTTCCCCCTCTGTGGGAGGAGATTGGCCCTGCATTGCCTGAGGAAATGGTGTTGACCTCTCCTGAGGCAGTGGTGAAGCAAGACAATACTGATTCTCCCCAGGACCCACCCTCACGCCCTTCTTTGCTTCTACACCTGTAACTTGGCTCCAGTTCCAGCAGGGCCCTAGAGCTGAGTTACTAAGTGTGACCCAGGAGAAGGTATGCTTCACTCCAAAAGAACTACTTGAGTTTTCTAGTGTATACAAACAGAAATCTAGGGGAAAAATATTAAGGGTGTGAGACAATGGTAGAAGGAACATAAAGTTAGATCAGGCCAAATTTATTCACGTGGGCTCATTAAGCAGAGATTCTGCATTCATTACGGTAGCTAAGGGAGTTAGAAAAGACACTAACTGTTTAGATGGTCCACTGTGAGTGAGTCAAAGATGCTCCGTCTCTCATGGTTAAACATAGGGAAAAGAATTCCAAGACTGAGGGAGGTTGGAATGCCAGAGTGGATTTGTCACTTCAAACGTACTCACACACTGGGAGGGTCTGGAAGACGTACCATTCACCAGGACTTTGAGAAAAAGATTTGTGAGGGGAGTCCCAGCACCCTTGAACAGCTCTGTGTTTGCCCTTCTCTGCAGGTCAGACCTTACAGCTGGAACCACAGCCACTCAGTTAAAAAACTTAAATGCAATGGGAATAATTAGATTCCAAGGTGGCAGGGGCCAGGTGGTGGCACATATCCACCAAAGGCAAGGTGAGCATAGTTACCGTAATGGATAGCAGAGGCAAAGCATAATCACAATATTCTGACTCCTGTGGATCTATGGTGTTTCCTAGTTAATCATGGTATTACTAGAAGTGAAATTGACAGGAAGTCTACCAAATTCTTACTTGACGTGCATAAGCAAAAAACTTGCAGGTCAAGTGAACAACAGTCTAAATCATATAATAAGAACAGAGAATCACGGCTTCTCAATCAATTCCCAGACTTAAGCCAGTTTACAGACCCAGAAGTCCTAGAATGAAAAGGAGAACAGGTCACCTTGAGGAAGGACCCCAGTATACTACCTAAAATTTTTACTATTAATCTTTCTCTCAACCTTTCCCAAGGGGGCCTACTGCCTTTTACCAGGGTAACAGTGCATTGCAGAAAAGGAAATAACCAGATCTTTTGTGGACTGCCGGATACTGGCTCTGAACTGCCATTGATTCCAGGAGACCCAAAGCATCACTGTAGCCCATCAGTCAGAGAAGGGCCTTATAGAGATCAGGTGGTCAATGGAGGTTTAGCTCAGGTCCACTTACAGTTGGTCCCTGAACCATTCTCTGGTTTTTCCCAAGTTCTAAACATACTTAGCAGCTGGCAGAATCCCCACATTGATTCCCTATTATTATGGTGGAAAAGGCCAAATGGGAACCATTAGAGCTGTCTTTACTTAGGAAGATAGTAAATCAAAATCAGTTCCGCGTTCATGGAATGATTGCAGAGATTAATGCCACCATCAAGGACTTGAAAGATACAGGGGTAGTGATTCCCACCTCATCCCCATTCAAGTCTCCTATTTGGCCTCTGCAAAACACAGACAGATTCTAGAGAATGAGAGTGAATTATTGAAAGCTTAACCAAGTGGTGACAATTGTAACTGCTGTACCAGATATGATTTCATTGCTTGAGTAAATTAACTCACCTCCTGGTACTCGGTATGTGGCTACTGATTTAGCAAATGCTTTTTTCCACCCATACCTATCCGTAAGGCCCACCAGAAGCAGTTTGCTTTCAGCTGGCACTTTTACTGTCCTACCTCAATCAATTCTCCAGCACCATGTCATGATTTAGTTTGCAGAGATCTTGATCAATTTTCCCTTTCACAAGATATCATGTTTGTTCTGTACATGGATGGCATTATGCTGATTGGATCTAGTGAGCAAGAAATAGCATCAGTCACTCTGAACTTGTTGGTAAAACATTCATATGCCAGAGAGTAGGAAATAAATCCTGTGAAAACTCAGGGGTCTTCTACCTCTGTAAAATCTCTAGTGCCTGGTAGTACGGGGCATTTTCAGATCCCAGATATCCCTTCTAAAGTGAAGGATAACTTGTGTTGTATCTGGCCCCACCTACAACCAGGAAAGAGATACAGTGCCTAGTGAACCTATTTGTATTTGGGATTTTGGGGGGGATTTTGTTTGTTCTTTGTTTGTTTGTTTTTTAGTTCCATACTTAGGATGGATAAGAGCCTATTTGGATTTTGGAGTCAACACATTATTCATTTGGTTGTGTTACTCTGGCCCATTTGCCAAGACCCAAAAAGCTGCTAGTTTTGAGTTGGATCCAGCACAAGAGAAGGCTCTGGAATAGGTACAGTCTGCTATGCAAGTTTCTCTATCACTTGGGCCACATGATCCAGCAGATCCAACGGTACTTGAGGTATTAGTGGCAGATAGGGATGCTGGTTGGACCCTTTGGCAGGCCCCTATGGGTGAATCACAGCTCTGGCTTTTAGGATTTTGGAGAAATTCCCTGCCATCATCCACAGAAAACTACTCTCCTTTTAAGAGGCAGCTCTTGACCTGCTAATGGGCTTTAGTAGAAACTGAACACTTGACCATGGGCCACCAAGTTACCATGTGACTGAAATGACCATGTGATGATGACCTGGATGTTATCTGACCCAACAATCCATAAAGTTGGATGTGCACAGAAGCATTTCATCATCAAATGGAAGTGATACATACATGACCAGGCCCAAGAAAGTCGTGAAGGCACAAGTAAGGTCCATGGAAAAGTGGCCCAAATGCCCCCGGTGCCCACTCCTGCTGCACTGCCTTCTCCCTCCCAGCCTGTACCTGTGCCTCATGGAGAGTTCCCTATGATCAGTTGACAGAGGGGAGAAGACGAGGGCCTGGTATACAGATGGTTCTGCATTATATGCAGGCACTAATCAAAAGTGGACACCTGTGGAACTATAGTCCCTTTGTGGGACAGCAATCAAGGACAGTGGTGAAGGGAAATCTTCTCAGTGGGTGGAACTTCAGCCAGTGGACCTGGTTGTGCACTCTCCTCAGAAGGAGAAATGGCCAGATGTGCATTATATACCAATTTATGGGCTATAGCCAACAGTTTGGCAGAATGGTCAGGGACTTGAAGGAACCAAGCGATGACTGGAAAATGTGGAAGAGAGACATGTGGATAATAGATCTCTCTGAGTGGGGAAAGGACATAAAGATATTTGTGTCTCATGTGAATGAAAACCAAAAGGTGACCACAGCAGAGGACTCTAAATCACGTGGATAGGATGACTGGTTTCATGGATCCTGTCATTGCCCCATAGGCTCATGAACAAGGTGGCCATGGGTGGCAGGTTTGGAGGTTATGCATGATCTCAACACTATATACTTCCACTCACCAAAGCTAACCTGGCTAGTATGTCCAGAGTGGTATGTGGAGAGAATTGCCCAGCAGGAGCTTTGGGCTTTAGTATAAGAACACAGCCAATATATGCAGGTAGAGGGGGCATAAGGGGAATAAACACCTTGACCTCACTTTCTTCCCCTCAATCTAATTGCCTGTTCATCCCTCCCATTGGCCAAACTCAAGGATCTCATAGATACAGTATATAAAGGTCAACATTTTGAGACACAGGACACAAATAGGGAGGGATTAATGGTGGCCTGTGGGGGAACACTATTGTCAGCTCAGAACTCATGAGCTTTCTTATGTGTGTATGCATGTGTGTGGAGGGGAGGAAATTTTCTCGGAAAAATAATGAACTGGCAAAATTATGCCCATAGTCCTTCATGGTAATGATCAATGAGGTCGATCGGCAACTGCTATGTTTAGATAAGGCCTAAACTTTCCTGTTTGCCACAGTCTTTACTTTCTCAATTATTTATTTTGTTACGTTATTTATGTTAGCATCCTGGCCTTGTAGACTTTTGTTTCTGTGACTTGTGAATTTTCAAATTGTGGTAAGTGTTATAATGGGGGTATGTCCAAGATAAAATGCTCACTCCTGCTTGGAGAAATGCAGGAACGATTTCTGGAAGGTTTGATATTTGAATAGAATCTTAAAATATAGATTTCCTAAGGTGGGTATTATGGAGAGCGCATACCAGGCAGAGGAAACAATATTGATGGAGACAAAAATGCTTTCACATACAGTTAAAGAAACTTAAAAAGTACATCAACATGGCTGGAGCATCAGGTTCTTGGGATTAATGGTGGAGGGAGAATGGAAAGACAATCAGGAGCTGCCTAGCGAAAGTCTCAGGCACCAGCCAAGGAACTTACTCATTCCATGGATCACTCTTTCCTACATCTGAGACAGAGAGTGATCCTCAAATCACCTGGGAAATTACTGATTATTATCATGCAAGAAACTGTTTAAAATGCAGATTTCTAGACCCCAATCCAGACTTCATAAATCTATGCTATTTATTAATTTCTCTTATGAATCTGATGGCTATCTAAATTCGGGGACCGTGGATATAAGTTGTCAAGTGCTATTGCATGACATGTTATAGGTTAAGTGCCATATCAGATTTGCCTTTAGGAAAGATCATTCTAGATGCAGTAAAATATCAGAGACTGGGAAAATCATATATTGGGAATTTATTCAGAAAGTTGTTATTATAATTCAGGAGAAAACAGGGGGGCTTGATGGAGAGGAAGAAATGAATGAATTCTTGTTCATTTTATCTCTGAAATCAGTCTCATATGAGCTTTTGTGTACTATCAAGCTACAAACATTATGCATAATTCTTTTAATCTGAGATTCTCTTTCTGAAGATTCTGATTTTGTAAAGATTTGTTCTACAAATTACTCATCTTAAAAGACTTCTTAACTGAGCATAGCTGCTTCTTTTCTCCAAAATTTCTAAAACCACATAAAATTTCTAATTTCATGGAAACAGTCATTTAAGGTTTTCATTGTGGTAGAAGAGATTCATCTCTATCCCTAAAAAAGTGAACATTGTTACACATAATAACAATGAACAACATAAAATGCCTAACTACATGCTAATGAAAAGTAAACTTAAGCAGTCCTTACTAATAGTACGTAATAAAAATGTAATTCTAAATGCCATTAGACTAGCCTGTCAGCAGTCACAATACACATACGATATTTTAGAATTTAGACACTTAAGAAACTACTCTTTATGTATACACAGCCATTTCTTCTCGGTAATGAATAAAAATGCAAAGTAAACACTAACTGAAGCATAAAACATTTGGAATTAATTTGACTTTTTTGCCCAGCTTTTATAAGAGGTTCTCACAAATCTCTGCAGAAATTCTGGTCCATGAACTATGTAAATTGCTCCTTTAAGTGAGGTTTACAGAAGGATATACTCAAGAGATTGGGCTGTTATAAAGCATAGATACCCTATTCCAGAACATTTATTGAAAAGGTATATAAAAATTTTATTATAATAATATGTAGATATTCTCTGGAGAAAATAAAATACTTCTCTCATTCATCCTTACCAATTCCTTGTAGATATTAATACTAAAGAGAATGTCTTTATCTACATTTTAGAAAGCTGCGTTAAAAAGAGTTGATTCTATTGGTGCATTTATTATATTATATTCTGGTGAAATTTTTATTTATATATACCCAGGAATATCTCTATAAATATGCAAAGTTACGTATGTGATGTAAATTAAAATTTTGTAAAAGTCCCTCTACATAAAAATACACTTTCTTTAATATCTAGAAAATATATTAAGATAATGTTGAGTCATTGATGTTAAAAAAAAGAAGTAGTGACTATCTTGGTTGATTAAAAGGAAAATACTCCAACACATTTAGAACTTTGTTGTCATTTACATTTAGTCCAAAACTTATCATGTGATCTTCCTCCTTAACAGCTAGATGAGATGAGGCCACTAAGGAAAGAAGACTGGAGAAAGATGAGAGAGTGATAATTTTATAATATGTAATTTTAAGTGTTCTCAGACAGAAGGTTTTTGAGGATCTGCTTCCAAGAGCAGCCTGGATTCCCTAGCAGTTTAGAGACACTGAGTATGCAAAATAAATAAACTGTGCAAAGTAAGCCAAAGGGAGATTTCACAGTTTTGTCAATAATAATCCCTGGGCATAGCTTATCCCTTTATTATATCCATGCTTTCTCTATACTGCCTGTCCCCTAGCGCTATTCAATGGCTACAGAATGTCTGATCCACAGGCATGTAATGCCGCACAGCATAGCACGGGACCATGAGAACATCTGTCCACTGTACAGTAAAGAAAGTGCAGCAATAAGCCCATGACCATGGGATCCTCTGGGTACCTTTTTTTAGAAAGGAAAAGAATTGTAAATCTAATTAAAATTGTTGATCAACAAAGGGTGTTAAGAACAGAATTTAGAATGTGTCATCCTATATGGCTGTCTGAGAAACAACTTGTACAAATACTTGTATGGATGTGTGATTTCCTTTCCTTTGGATAAATACCTACAAATGGAATTGTTGAATCTTTTGGTAAGTGTTATATAAAAACTATATAAAAAACACCAAACTGTTTCCCAAATGGATTGTGCAACCATTAATATATTAAAAACTCCCAGATTGTTTTCCAAAGGAGTTGTGCAATTTTACATTCCCACTAAAAATGTGTAAGTTCCAGGTACTCCATATACTAGCAAACTTTTGGTAATGTCAGTCTAGTTAATTGCAATGATTCTAGTGGATGTATACTGTCATCCACTAGATCCATGAAGGTTTAAATATACATTTTCCTAATGATCAATTAATGACATTGAACATCTTTTCATATGCTTGTTGTGCTTTATACATCTCCTTTTGTAAACTGTACAAATCTTTTGCCTATATTTAAATACATTATTTGTCTTCATATTATTAAAATATAGAAGTTTATTATAGGTTCTGTATACCAGTACTTGGTCAAATAGATGTATTACAAAGTGCCTTTCCATTTTCTTTATAGTGCCCTTAGAAGAACAGAAATTCTTTAATTTTGCTGGTGGCTAATTTACCAATATTTTTCTTTTATAATTTATGCTTTCGGTGTCCCTTTAAGAAATCTTTGTCTAACTTTAACTATGAATCATTTTCCTATATTTTATTTTAAAAGTTTTATGAGTTACCTTTTGCATTGTTCTAGTTGTTTTTGCTGCATAACAAAATATACCACAATTTAGTGGCTTCAAACAATAACTACATTTATTTGGCTTATGAATCTCCAATTTTCCCTGGGCTTGGACAACACTGCTTGTCTCTGCTCCACTCAGTGTTAGTTGGGGCAGCTGGAAGGCTGAAAGCTGAAACCACCTTAAAATTCATTCACCCACATGTCTGGTGGTTGATATTGTCTATCAGCTGGAATCAAAGCTGAGTTTCGGGCAGAACACTTACATGTGGTCTGTCCATGTAGCCTGGGCTTTCCTACAATATGGTGGCTGAGTTCAAGCATCTTGAGACAAAGAGCCTGAAAGTAGATGTCATATATCTTATGACCTAGCCTTAAAAGTAATGACATCACCTATACTCTCTTCTAAGACCAGCTAAGGCTGATCATATTCAAGACTGGCCCATATTCATAAAGGCTTTGCATTTTGAAAGCGGGTTTAAAAAAAGAAAGGGAGTTAAATCTGCAGATTAAAATTACTACATACTTTTAGATATATCATCCATTTTTAAGTAACTTTTGAGTATGATATGAGGTAAGAACTATAATTAATTATTTTTCCAAAAGATATATTCAGTTTCAGCATCATTAGTTGAAAGGACTGTTGTTTTCCTCTTTGAATTACATTAGAAACATTTATAAAAATAAAATAACAGTATGTTGGAAGGTCTCTTTTTAGAATTACTCTTCTCTTCTATTGATCTACATGACTATCCTAACACTAATACCACTCTTTCTTAATAAGTACAATTTCATAATAAGTCTTGAAATCAAATAGTGTGTCTCCCAACTTTGTCCTTCATTTTCAAAATCATTTTTGCTATTCTAGTTCTTTTATATTTCCACATAAATGTTAGAATCATACTGTCAATTTCCATTTTTAAATATCCTACTGGAATTTTGATCAGATTTGTGTAAAAATCTATAGATCAATTTGAAGAGAACTAGCATTTTAACAATGTTGAGCCTTCCAATCCATGAACATGGTATATTGCAACATATATTTAGATATTTCTCTAAGAATTTTTTGGTATCTTATTTTGGTATATAGGTATTACACATATGCTGTTGTATTTATCCATAAGTATGTTATATTTTAGATGCTTAAGTGGTAATTTTAAAATTTCATTTTCCATTTGTCCATTACTGACATATAAAAATATAGTGTTTGGATTTTTGGAATTTCAGCCTTATATTCTGCCACTCTGCTAAATGTGTTTAACAGTTTTAGTGGCTTTTTTGTAGATTCCTTTGGATTAGCTATGTCATTGTCCTTTCCAAGCTGTATGTCTTTTCCTTCTTTAGCCTGCTTCATTACAGGCCATGGTGCAATGTGTAATAGAAGTCTCGAGAGCAAACCTACATGCCACTTTCTGATTTTAGGGGAAAACATTCAATCTTTGACTAATAAGTATGATGTTAGCTTTAAGTTTTTCATAGATACTTTTTTTTTAGGCTAAGAAATTTCCTTTATATCCTTAATTTGCTGAGAATTGTCAACATAAATGGGCATTGAATTTTGTCAAATATTTTCCAAGTAGTATTGATTGATATGGTCATATGACTTTCTCCTCAATGCTCTTAATATAGTGAATTTATTGATTGATTTTCAAAGGCTAATGAACCTTAGATTCTTGGAATAAATCCCACATGATCATGATGTATTGTCCTCTTGTTATGTTACCAGGTATGATTTGATTTGATTAAGAATATTTACATCAAAGCTCAGAAGGGATATTTGTCTGAAGTTTTCTGTACTTTAAATGTACAGTTTTGGATACAGAGTGATGCAGAAATCATAAAATGAGTTAGGGAGTGTTCCTGATTCCTCCATTTCCTAAAACAGTATATGTAGGTTTGGTACAATTTCTTCCTAAGTATATGGTAGAATTAAAGCCAGTGAAGCCATCTGCCCTGGAGTTTGTTGTGGGGAAAGAACTTTTGAATTATGAATTCAATTTTTTACATAGATATGAATTTATAAATGTTTCATAAATGTCAATGTCAAGGTCCAATTGGTTGAAGTTTTCTGCATACTAATATTCTTCCTACTTCTTCAAGCAATTACTGAGAAAGACATAAGAAAATCTGCAACTGAAATTGTGTATTTGTCTGTTTCTTCTTGCAGTTCTTTCAGTTTTTGCCTCATGTTATTAGGTACATAAATACTTGATATTTTCATGTTCTCTTAATGAATTTGCTCCTTTATCCTTATGAAATGATCCTCTATATAAATATTTTCATGATTTAGGTGGTAGTTGAAACCAAGGTTCAGAATAATATGTGAGGGTAGGAGAGGGGGATACGGAATGAGAAAAGACAAAGAAAGGTTAGCCACAGAACTCTGGGGAACACCAACATTTAAAGAGTTGGAAAAGAAAAGGAGACCATGACAAAGACTCAAATGTAGCCAAGGGAAAACTTGAAGTAGCGCTACAGAAACAAAACGGAAAGAGAATTTTAAGAGCATGTTTAATAGTGTCATATGTTTCAGTCACTATTTAAGTTGATGTTTGAAAATTGACAATAGAAGATAGTATTGGGGAGGTTATCCACAACACTAGTGAGAACATTGCAGTAATGAGTTAGACTTATATTGGATATGAAAGGAAGGAAAGAGAGGTCAAAAATGTATTGAGAAGAAGGTTATAAGATGAGAAAGATTTGATCATGTTAATGTACTGAGATGAAAAGGGAATTTGAAGGTACAGGAGAGAGACAGGATTATGATCTCAGTGAAAAAAGAATAAATCTTGTACTTATAAGTTGGTTGGGACAAGAAATGTAATACCAGCTATAAATTGACATAATTCATAAAAACATTTTATCACTCTTAATAAATATCAGTTAGGATCACTTCTACATATCTTATGACATTATTTAATTTTATTTTCCGCATAATTTTTGTTACAGAAAAAATACTAATTACTTTTGACACATCTGGCTTATCACGGAGCAGTCATGATTTAACAGCTATTTTCCTTTGGTTTCATCAGTTTCCTCTTTATGCATTGTTATGCCTCACCCCGTAAGAATGCCATGTTCTCTCGTTATGTTAGTGTATACAAGATGAAGAAAATATGTTTTCCAAGTAACATTCCAAACATAAAGTATATATTTTCCATCACTTCTAATTTGGAACACAGCAGTTCTTTCTGGTTTCTAACATGACATAAACTAAATCTAACATTTGAAGACTACCATAATTGCAACAATTTATAAAATGTTATTGGTAAAAATATAAGTAACCACAAACCGTGCATTTTTCTTATGCACATATCAACATGTAGTTTTCATATACATTACATATTCTTAAAAGGTCTTAATGATGTATCTGATTATTCAGAGTAGTGGAAACACTCTTCGCTAGTTACTAAAATACCACTCTCTCAAGGTTCTTAACCATTTTCACTCACAGATAAGCTTGCGAACTTTATGGAAATTATTTCTAGAAGAAATGCATAAACCTGTGCCTATATGCACATATAATTTTTCATGCCTTTTTAGAGATTTTTAAAAAACACCAGATTTAAAGGAATATAAGCTTTTTGGACATTGGGGTTAATGTCAAAGGAAAAATAAAAAGCATAACACTGGCAGCATAAAACCATAGTTTAAAAGCATGAGTTCTGGAGTCAGGTTTGAGTGCTTAAGTCTTGACCCAGCATTTTGTAGCTGGGTGTTCTTGGCCAAGTTATTTAACAACTCTTACCTTAGTATGCTCGTGTGTAAAATGGGGTTGGGGCAAGGACTAAATTGGAAAAACAGTAAAGCACATGATGAGTACTTTACTTTTTATATAATATAGCATATAATGATCAATGTTTATTTAAACCATCAGGGAAACAACTTCTATTGAATGGTTCTCAAAGGCATGGGAATTTTTTATTTAGATTTTGCTGTTCATGTTCAAATTTGTAAGGCTTGGATTAAGAATCTCACAGAAACTGCTCTGTTGCTAAGCCTCAGTTTCCCCACCTGTAAAATGGGGCTGAGAATTCCCATATGAGATGTTTATGAAGATTAAATAAGATAATGTATAGCACTTCCTGGCACCTAGTAAGTGTTTAATAGTCCCTACTTGCATTAAAGCAGGTAAATACACAATAAATAATTCAATCCCTAAAAAAAAAAAAAGAAAAGAAAAAAAACCTATGTGTTGGATATACCCACTCAGGTAGATCCCAGCTCTGGTGGGGGTGACCTTCTAAGTGTTTCTCAAACAGTCACCAAATGACAGGACACCATGTAACACCGGGCACAATTCTCTTTAGTATTTGAAATATCCCATAAAGTAACACATTTTACAAGGTTGTTCTCAATATTAGTCAATCAAATAACAGCTAGACTAAATAGATGTTTAACATTGCCAGAATAAATATATACATTTATTTCACAAACAAAAAGAATAATTGTGACAATTTTATCAAATGACTCGAGTCATCCTCATGTTTCAATCATCAAAAGTAATGTTCTTGGCATATAATAATACATATAATAATTCTAGATTTTAAAAGGCATTATAAGGATGCAAGGATAATATTGGCCATGAAGACAGTTCATTTGGCTGATGTTGACATATTTGGCCTCTGAGAACAGTGCTCTCCCCAAAAGTCCTGTAGCCTCAGGCACAGGCTCACTGAGAAGGGTGAGGCTTTAATTCAAATTTCCTCGTCTCCTCTCTTATTTCAACCAACGAGCAGCACCCTAAGGCTGTGTGCCAACGTCGGAACATAAATCTAGACAGAACACTAAAAATTGCCTTTAACATGTGCCGTGAGCAGTATCCAGAATGTCATCCCCTGAATGGGCCGGACAGGTTATGATGCCAAAACCCTTCTAGGTGTGGCTGCGCTCAAAGCAGGTGATTCTGTGGAAAATATATCCAAGACCATTTCTGTCTCACTTTACTGTACGCAAAGCGAGTTTTTAATTTAAAGAGTACATGCCTCTGAGATGTTTTCCTGACATGATAATCCAAGTAACTTCTGACTGAGGCTAAGGGAAGGTATGCTTCCCGGAGAAGCCTTATCATAGAGTAAGAGCTTTTGAAGTGTTTGGAAAGCGCTGCTCTTCTGAAATTGAATTTTGTTCAGGGTATTGAGATTTTAAGGGCATTTTGCCTCCATGCCAATTTTGTTACACCACTACTTTTTATTTAAATTACAGATTTTGTTTTGTCTCTTTCTCTGTGAGAGGCTGGCACCGGATCACCCCCTGAGTAGAGCAGACATTGCAGAGGCTGCGCGCCAGCGGTGGGGGAAGGCTGGACACGACCGCATGTGCAGGGGACACCGGGCTGCCCAGAAAGCCGTGAAGTCTGACGCTGCACGCCCAGAGCAGAGGCCAGCCACTGCGGGCGCCGGTTCTCCACGAGCAGGCTGCGTGGTGTGTGTGTGCACACTTGCAGTTCATGGCTTTTTTTTCTGCTTATGAATCTCTAGACATCTGTCTTTTAAAATGTCTTGTTTATAGGGTCAACAATTTCTGTCTAATAAGATGGACCAAAAAGACCTTTTAAATCACTCACAGACTCACAAGGAAAATGACAACGTGTCCCAAATAAAAAATCGAGCAGCAATTATTTCTAAAATCTCTTAAATGTTGTCCAATAACTTTTGCCAAACATAATTTTAAATACCGACAGAACCTTTCTTCCCCTTAGGAGCTCTATACTCCTTTGAAATAAATGGTATATCATTGATGCTCTCTGAAGTCTCAAAATGTTATGCTGTGTTTGAAAAATTCTGAATTGTGTAGAAAAACAGTAAGACCCCATCTCCTTAATTTAAACAAATGGCATCATGCATTTACGAAGCACTCACCCACCACAGGTACCTTTGGGAATGCTTGCATCATGTGTTCTCATGATGCAAGAGATGAAGCAAAATCCTGCTTTCCCAGGAACCTGTGTTTCACAAGGGAAGACGCCTAACCTTTCTGGGAGTCCTGGTCATTACAACTTGATAGGCGATTCTTTTATTCAACCTTGACCTAAATCACAGGACTATAGTGAAGAACAACTCTAAAAATAAAAAATTAAATACTAAAAATGTAAATTACTAAAGATTTGAAGACAAACATATTTATGAAATTTTATAAGAAAAGGAGAGTTCATATGGACATAGTATACCAAAAAACTTTTTTATAAAGAAACAAGAATGTGAATTGATATTGCACTTCAGCGAAGCCATCCTTCTTATATGAGACTTTGAATTGGGGACAAAGACCCCGAAACTGAAGGACCCACTATAGGGTAGCTGATTTAAAGCAACAGGGTTTCAAACGGTCACAATATATTATTTTCGGTAAGTACACTTCTGGAATGTTTCAGTTTGGATTAAGCATCCTGAAACATGGATTTAATTAAAGGAGCCCTTCACATAATTATGGGACTGATTTTAAAAGGCATGCTACATGATTCAGATTCCTAGCAACATTCTGAGCTGCATCATTTAAAGCCTGGTCTGGAAGGGCTGTCCCCTGAGAATTTACCATTTTCCAAGAACTAAAGAAATTTCCTGGCTGAACATCTAGAAGTTAAAAATCGAGATCTGGCGCACCTTTATCTTAAATACTATCAACTTTGAGTGACATTTAGGGGCCTCTTAGGAAGATCTCAAAAGATTGGGCTGGGATTTATCAGCGTAAGACAAGATATTATTGTCCAAAGCCCAGCTACAAATTCTGGGACCCCTCCCAAAATTCTGATCAGTGAAGAGACCCCTACGGGCACTCAAGACACCACCACTTCTCTGCTCAAGGAAAAATAAAAACAGTGATCTTCAAAATGGAAATTGGCAAAACATGTCATTCAGGTGTGGAAAGAAAATATTACTATCTATATTTACTTATTAACTCATTTTAAAAAACTTTTATGTGTACATTTACAAGGTGATATATTAAAATAGTAGAATATATTGTATTATGCATAAATAAATAGGTATATGGCAGTCCCCGGGTTACGGATGACACTGTTCATCAAGGATCCAAGTTGCATACAAATCCCACCTAAAGACGTTCTCAGAAACGTATCTCATCCATAACCCAGGTTGCCTGCACTTAACAATGTTTGTCACAATAGATATCCCACATTCTGAGACGGTCTCACGTTCTGGGGCCACTCAGCCTTCTCAGAATGATGTATAGGGTCAATGGATCTGCTGCCTGGCAGTACCTGATCACAAGCGTGAAGTTCAGCTGTTCCATATTATTCAGGACCAATCTCATGGGCTGTGAATTCATTCACTCATTCAACAAATACTCACCAAGCAGCTGGGAATTTGGGGAAGAATGAGTGAACAAGGAGACTCAGAGCTATCTATGCTCATGGAACTTATGTTCTAACAGGAGAAAGAAAATAAGCAAGAAAATGAGGAAAATTTTTAAAGCCAGGCAACATGGCATATCCCTGATGTGAAAAGAAGACATTACTTAGGTGATATTCCTGCCAAAAATGTTTGAGTGGACTCTAATCATGAGAAAATAATTAAGTTATTGAAATTAAAAGACATTCTACAAAGTTGTAATAATATGGACAATAAAAAATCCTGGAAACTGTTCTAGATTAAAAGTAACTACAGAGATATAATAGAATTCAATGTGTGATCCTTGATAGGATCTTGGATTGGAAATGAAAAAGCTATAAATAATGTTATTGGAACAATTGAGTCATTTAAATATTAGATAATAAAATTGAATCAACATAATTTTTCCTGATGCGGTAATTTTATTGTGATAGTTTAAAAGAATGATTTTGTTCTCGGGAAATGCACACTGAAGTAGATAAAACCATATGAATGGGTTAAGGTGTCCATTAACTATTCATGCTGCTTTTCTGTTAATAGAAGCTTGAACATTTCATAAATGAAATTTACAGAATAATAAACAAAATCTGTGTGCATGTGTGTGTGTATGTGTGTGTGTGTAGCAATGTAAGGAGCAAAGAGCAATGAGGATACAGGTGGGGGGGTATTGTTTTATGTTGGTGTTGGCACTTGAGCAAGGATGCAGTAGCGGACAGCAGTGAGGGAGCAGACCGTGAGCTATCTGGACAAGAGGGGTTTCCAGCAGCACACCCGCCATGTCTGAAGAACAGAAAAGATAAAACGAGACAGAAACAGAGTGAACAGGAGGGACAATGGGAGGTGATGAGGTCAGGTGAGCAGCTTGGAGTAAGAGCATTGTTGAGCCTTATAGGGCAAGATAAGCACATTAGAATTGTCCTCTGAATAAGAAAGAAAATCATTGGAGGTTTTGAACCAAAATATCACGTGAGCTATTTTGATCTTACTATAAAAAAGATTATTTTCTTAATTTTGTTTTAGGATTATTCATTGCTAGTACATAGAAATACAATTGATTTTTGTATTGATTGTATTGATTTTGTATCCCACAGACTCATTTCTTTTAAAACACTGAATAATATTTCATTGCATGGATATATTTCAGTTAATCCATTCACCTTCTCAAGAACATCTTAGTTGTTTCCAAGTTTGGGCAATTATGAATAAAGCTGCTACAAAACTTTATGTATGGACGTAGTTTTCAACTCATTTGGGTAAATACCAAAGAGCATCATTGCAGGATTGCATGGTTAGAGTATATTTAATTTTGTAAAAACTTTTGGATTGTCTTACCAAGTGGCTGTACCATTTTGCATTCTACCAACAATGAATGAAAGTTCCTGTCGCTCTGCATTCTTGACAGTGCTTGGTTTTACCAGTACATCACTCACTGGGTTTTACCCACTTCAGCATGTGCGGTTTTCAGTGTTTTTAATTTCAGCTCTTCTAATAGGTGTGTAATAGGAATCACTTTTTTTTCCTCTGTTTTTTTAATTTCTTATTTCAGCATATTATGGGGGTAAAATGTTTAGTTTACATAAATAAAAATTACTTTTTTATTCTCTATAAACACACACACACGAATTTAAAGTCAAGGATGGCGTATCAAGTCATCGCTTTCTGTACTCAATATGACATTTTTTTGATAGGGGAATTTATGCTAAGCTTTAATTCCATCACACTGCACAAGACAGGAGCACTGTAAGATGCTCCATTTTCATGAATACCAGTGATAGATTATGCCAGAGTTGCAGGTTTGAGCAACATTCCCATCTGATAAGAGCAGTAAAACACAAACAGTATACGTGGTCTGAATACGGTGCCATTGTGCACATGCACTTTACCTAGGTTCCTTATATTTTTAAGATTCTAAAAGAAGATCTTATAAATGTATGATATCTTCAATAAATATTTTTGAGATTTTCTTACAAAACTACAAAAGGCATTTTTATTGAATTTTAAATACAGAAAAGGACCTTAAAGATTATTTGGACCAAATCTCTCATTTTCCACCAAGGGCAGCTGAAGCTCAGAAAGGTTAAGTAATTTACCCAGTGCGTGTTTTGGATCACTGATGGTAGAACAGCCACAAGAGCCCTACTCCATACCCTTTGCGTGACGCCATCACGCCCTTGACCTGGGCTGTGAACAGTGTCCTCGCAGCTGCAAGTTCTGCCCGCCGGCCTCACCTGAGCAGTCGCAGCAGACCGTGGCCTTCCGTGCTGCTCTGTGAAAGCTCTGTCTCCTTTCGAAACGATAAGCTCTACCTTTAACATTAAAATTGATGACAGTGATGATAATTCTAAAATCATGATTGTTCACAGAATATTTTCACAAGCTTAATTTCCCTTAAATTTCAAAACCAATAATCTAAATCACTTAAGATTTCCAAGTCCTTCTTTTTCTGTCATCTTCTTAAAAAGCTGTGAACCGCCCCCCTGCCCTAGAGTGAGCCCTGGTTTCCTTTCTATGCTTTCTCTGCACTTTGGGATCTCTTCCTTCTTGAGAGGACTCTCTATTAGGTTCATGAAATCTTATATTCTGTTGGTCTCTTGGACATCTACTTTTTATTTCATGTTTCTTTTGAGGACTTGTATACTTCACTTTCTCTGTGTAAATCCTTATTCTAATCTACTAAGAGATAATGGTGCATAGCAGATTCTTCCCCTAATAATATAAAGAAGTTCTTCCATGCCAGTTGTAAAATAATAAGAAATTATATCAGCAAGAATAGCAGAAGTAATTTGTTTCCTGATTTCCTAAATTAAGAAAAATATTAACTGAACAAACATAGGAAGCATAATATAATAAAAACATCCATTAATCAAAGATGTAATTAATGTGTTCAAATATGAGGTTGTTGAAATATTAGGACTTATCACTAGAAAAATACACAGGAACTGCCATGAATATCCTCTGGGAAAGTTAAAAATGATAAATAAATAAGGAGCATGCAAGTAACTGTTACTGAGAAGATGCAGATGTTTCATAGAAATAAAACATTGCCTTAATGTTGCTGTCGCTATATTTATATTAATATATATTAAGTGTGTACAATGACAGATTATCCCAAGACACTAATGGAAAAGAGGTTATCATTGTGAGATACTTATAATAACTAGGTTCTACCTCCATATCTAATTGAAATATTAGATCCAATACATGTTCAGCAGATGCAATTATACTACACTCATACCAAGAAGGGGGCCCAAACATAAGAAGTATGATGCTACTGGAGATAGAGGATGGGTATGAAGATATGGAGGGAAGTTTGATTAGAAATAGAAAATTAACAAGTTCCCTTAGACATTACTGGTTCATATATTTAATTCAATTTATATTTTACTAATTTAGTCTATTTAGACTAATCACATTATTTTCTTTATATAACATTTAATGAGTTCAATATTTTAACTTTTGAGAAAGTACCATGGTGATTAAATTTTGAAGCTCTAAATAGATAGTGTTTGTTCCTATGATAGACTTCAAAGTATATATCACTTTTCTAAACAATTTAATACACTTGATTATTCAATGCTAGCATTTAATGCTCCATATTTAGGGAGCAGTATTGGACAAACACAACTCATTCTTGGGATAAAATCTTAAAACAACCTTTTTGTTCCCCACTGTCTGTTAGTTTTATTAGGTAGGGCAAGATTTTCCCTATCTTTGGAAGTAACAGTCTCAATACAGATAGTAAAATGTCCAGAACCATGTGATAGTTGACACTGAATTTATTTTAAAATTAAAGCATCTCCTGTCCCAGAGTACAGCTCATGAACTCTTTGCTCAGATCTTAGAAATATGGTGATGTTGTTAGCTTCCCTCTTCTGAGGTGCCCTCATCCCTCAGTCTAGGCTGCCGTCTTAGAAGGGACCTTTCCCGTGTTATCTTCCATCTCCACACCTGATTCACAGAGAACCTGTATGCATGCCCTAACCCCAATGAGATCCGAACATGCAGGCCACCCAGTGAGGCCACCCTGGTCTTGCTAATGTCTAACATGTAGCTTGCCATTCGCATCCTAGAGATTTCACACATAAGAGTGAGACCCCACTCCTGCACTCTGAGTGATCTCATGAAAACTTTCTTTCTACAGGTGAGACTAAGAGGCAACACAGCCCTATCCCTACACTTTGGTGGGGGGAGATGGCTATTTACAGCACCCAGTGCACTCTCGTAAGTAATTCTCATCACATCCTCTCGCTAAAGACCCTTTCCCACGCTTGTTGTTACGTCCGCACCTTCACTCCGACAGATCTCTCTAAAGAAATTCTCCCCATTTCCCCTCTGAACCCTACACACTCTGTGGATGTGGATGCGGGTCTAAGAGCCCGTATCTCGTTTTCTGCTCTCTCCTTTAGGTATTTACACTTGTGCTACCACTTCACTCTGCAATGTCATAGTCATTGTTCCAAGCGCCTCAGTTTAAACTACCAACTCTTTTGTTGGTAGTTTGCCAATTACCAATAATTCCACACACCAAGATTAAATGGTAAAAACCTAAGTGACGAAGGTGAAAATAGTTCAAGAAATGTATACAATTCTTAAAAATGATCTTAGCTCTCACCTGAGTCATTTTATGTTTACAAATCGAAAGGCCTAAACTTCATGTAGCCACTGGATGATTGCATAGCCATTTTGGTGTCAAAACTAGATCCAACAGAACTTTGGGAAAACACACCCAAGTCTTTAACAAATACCTGCAAGCAGAAGATGCAAAATCACCCACTGAACAACCTTCATCGGGGCCCATCGCCCCTTGCACGTGCCAGGGTGAAATCAGCAGGAGTCCCTCACATTTATATCCAAACGACCAGCACGTTCAGATAATCAGTCTGTCCATGGTAGTCTGGGATTATAGTACAAATTATTAATATCAAGACAGCAATTAGACTTATCAGTGTTTTAGGCCCATTGGTGGTCAAGCCATTATTACTTCTATGTTGATTTCTGTGTCTTGTCCAGCCAGCATGGGTGTTGTAGACAGTGCGCCTGAAGTAGTCAGTATGTCTAGACCGTCACTCTCTCAGAACGGGAACTGTTGAAGAGTTGGTGCAGGTGTTGCCTATATGTTTAATCTTTCTTGCATATCCTTGTAGATCTGAAAGATGTTCTGTGCTCTAGCTGGGAATGCCCAAAGGTGGCTGTGGCTGGGTAGGGAGGGTCGAGAGGAATATTCACTGGCTCTTACCAAGACTTGGGTTCCTGCTGTCTTCTGGACTGGACACCAGGCCCCTTGGAATGGTTAACTCCAGCCCCATTAAATGGAGACTCCACACCCACAGCCTCCATTCCCGCCTCGTTCGCTAGAGGCTCTGCCACCAGTGCTCCCTGCAACCCTCGCAAGCAAATTACTCCAGAGGTGGGGCACAGGACTAGCCAAAGGCAATACCTGCTCTCCCACACATTGCCTGTGTGGCCTGGGGCAGGTCACTCTAGCTCTCTGGGCTTCAGTTTCCTCATCTCTAAAATTAGAACAATAATAATACGTTTACCTCACGGGGCTGTTGTGAGGATTTGATGAGCTCATTCACGCAGCAGCTCTAAATCAGCAATCAGCATGTTCAGTGGACACTAGAGATTTTACAGACTGGAGGAGTCACATGAAAACTTTTTGCAAACAGACACGACATACCTAAGATATATAGTCATACATGCGCATAATATGGTATATACATATGGACATAAATTTTACACATTGACAAGTATTTAATTTACTTCATCACATGCTTTGAAATATTTTGCTGCATAAAATTATGGAATGAGGTTTCAAAAATGCATGTAATAGTGAAAATATGTAACTCATAACTCTTAGGTAATCATCTCTGAAATATTCATTTATATACATTGAAATTTGATATAAAGTATTCACTTCTATTAAATAGAAGAGGCATAAGTTTAATGTCAACACAGGAGCAAATCTTTGCCAAGGCCTGCTAAGTAAGTCTCCAACTCACAAAAATGTCTTCCCCACGTTTGTCAGGTGAAGGGGAGTAGGCAAGAAGGAATTTCTTTCTTTCTTTTGTACACTTCCAAGGACTATGTCAGTGAAATGAGGTCCTAGTCCTAACTCTGCCACTGGCTGTGTGCGGCAATAAAAAGATTTCATATCTCTGGGCCTCAGTTTTCACATGCCTCAGTGAAGAGGTTGGTAACTGCATGCTTTTTGTTGCAATGGCCAGAAAGCCCTGTCTCCACCATCTTAAACAATCAAGAGATACAGTATCTCAGAAACAAGTCCTCCCCGAGTTGAGCAGGTTGCACGCACATGAACCCAGGATCACTGCACTGCTCCTCGGCAATTCTCTTGGTTCGAGGCTGGTCCGGGTGCAGGCTTCAGCCTGCTGGCTTCTCTTGCAGTCACAAGATAAGAGTTATCGGGCCACGTGTCACTTACAAATATGATAAGATCTAGTAGAAGAAGGGTGCTTTCTACGAACAGAAAACCTTTCCCTAAATCACCGACAGTCTCCCTTCAGATCTCGGGGGCTAGGATGCAGGGACACTTCCATTTCCAAAGCAGTCACTGCCAAAAACAATGCTTCTGGAACTGGCTGAAATAGGATTTACTTGATTCGTATTGGTAAGAGTTCACTAATTGATAAAATTTAGGTTTTTGTCAAGAAGTCTTTAGAGCAGCCAAACAACAGTGTTTGCTGCCATCGCTTAAGTCTCTCTTAGTTTTAGAAGAATGGTCCTACGGTGTTATTGTCATTGCCAGCTTAATAAGGCCATGCTAAGTGATAATTTAATGCAACACTGAAATAACTGGCTTTAAAAAGGCAAATAACAATTATATATAAATCATGGAGCAAGAAACAACAGTTTCATTCTAAAGAGATTCAAATGTTCTGAAAATGTTACGTGCAGTTTTGGAATGGCTCAAGTGGTAGGGCAAAGGGAGACGACTAATTTTGCTTTCATTATTTGCATTTCCTTTGGGATAATAAAACATGCCAGCTTTTTCTAAGAAGTTACCACATGAAGTCTGGGAGAAGCAAACTGTGCCCTGGCTACCAAGTAAGAAGTCAGCCTAGACCAAGAAGTAGAGCAGCAATTCTTAAATAATCAGAAATGCAATAACCAACTGTAGTAGTAGCTGTAATAATCAGAAAAACAATCTTGTGAAAGTTTGATTTTTAAATTAATATTGTTCCCATTTATAGTTATTATCTTGTCCTTTGGAGAATATAGTTAGAATTTCCAATAGAAAAACCTTTTAAAACTTTTCCTTTCTTTTGCTCTCTTTTTTACTTTGCCTTCTTTTCTTTCTTTCTTTCTTTCTTTCTTCTTTCTTTCTTTCTTTCTTTCTTTCTTTCTCTTTCTTTCTTCTTTCTCTCTCTCTCTCTTTCTTTCTCTTTCCTTCCTTCTTTCCTTCCTTCCTTTCTTCTCTTCCCACTCTCTCTGCTCCCCTCCCTTCCCCTGTTCTCTTAAGACCGGTAACATTATTTCTCAGTTTGGGGCGAACAATCAGTGGTGTTCTGAAGACGGCTCATCCTGGCCCACTAGAGCTAATTGTGCACATCAGTAGCATTTGTTAATATCTTGAGATTATCCACCATGGGATAATTCACACAACGTAATTTGGCAAATACTGCAAATCAGGGCTTACCCTTTTTTTTTCTTCTTTTTTTTTTCTTTTTTTTTTTTCCCCCAGAAAGCCCATTCACTTGCAAACCATCAGAGGCAGAGGCAGCACATCAGAGTGACTAAGAGCAAAGATCCTGGAGCTATACATTTTAGATCAAATACAATCATCCCCTGGTATCCATGGGGGATTTGTTCCAGGACCCTCTAGGATACCAAAATCCATGGATGCTCGGATCCCTTACGTAAAAACATAGACTCTGCATATAACCTAGGTACATCCTCCCTATGCTTTAAATCATCTTTAGATTACTTTTAATACTTGATACAATGTAAATGCCATGTAAACAGTTGTTATACTGTATTGGTTAAGGAATAATGACAGGAAAAGAAATCTGTACATGTTCAGTACAGACACAACCATTAATTTTATTTCCAAATATTTTCAATCTATGGTTGGTTGAATCCATAAATGTGGAACCCATGAAGCTGGAGGGCTAACTGTACCACCTTTCCCATTTAATCTCTCTGACCAACAGTTTTCTCAGCTGTAAGATAGGGATAAGCATACATATTCCATAGAGTAAGAATACAGTGGGACAATGCATTTTGCTGGTGTCATTATTTGTGGGAAATGTGGCCACATATCCAATAGATTATAAATATAGACCCTTTTTTTGAGTAAGTGGCTTACACAGTTGTGGGGACCACAAGTCTGAAATTTTCAGAGCAGACTGGCAGGCTAGAGACCCCGAGGAGAGTTGCGCTGCGGGGCAATTTCAAGTCCAAGGCAGTCTGGAGGGAGAATTCCTTCTTCCTCGAGCCTCAGTCTTTTTCTCTTAAGACATCCAAGTTATGGAGGATAATCCATACCAAAATCTACTGATTTAAATGTTAACAAGATATAAAAATACCTTCACAGCAACATCTAGACTGGTGTTCAACCAAACATCTGGGTACCAGAGCCCAGCCAAGTTGACATATAAAATTAACCATCACATAAGGCAGCCATTCCAAGGTAAAAAGTCCAACTACATGCTGCAGAGACCACATACAGAGGCCCTGAGACTATATGGAGATGGCAGGGGACCAGCTGAGATCAGCCTTCCAGATATCCCTGCCAAGGTACCAGGCTTATGAGCGAAGCCATCTTGGATCCTTTAGTCCATTCCAGTTATCAGCTGAATACTACCAGGTCAACCCAGTCATACAACGTAGAGCTAAAGAATTGCCCAGATGAGCCTTGCCCGAATTCCTGACATATATCATGACATAGGCTGGGCACAGTGGTTCATGCCTATATTCCTAGCACTTTGGGAGGCCAAGGCAGGAAGATCGTTTGAGGCCAGGAGTTCAAGACCAGCCTGAGCAACATAATGAGACCCTCTCTCTACAAAAAATAGAAAAAAAATTAGCTGAGCGTGGTGGCACATGCCTGTAGTTCCCGCTACTCGGGAGGCTGAGGCAGGAGGATTACTTGAGCCCAGGAGTTTGAGGTTGCAGTGAGCTGTGATGATGGCCCTGCACTCTAACATGAGCAAAAAAAAAAAAAAAAACCATGATGTAATAAAAATGTTGATATTTAAGCCACTAAGTTTTGGGATCGGTCTTTATGCAACAAGAGATAATTGAGCACTATCTATCTTCATTTAGACAAGCTTTACTTATGTTTACTTATGAGACAGTTATGCTACAATGAAGCTTACTTAGGTCTCTAAGCCTAAGGTATGTTCCTTCCTGGGAGCAGGTAAGTCTGAATCTGTTTGAGTGCATTTGCATGAAAAACTGAGGACATTCCTGGGAAATAAATGATCCTAAAGAGACTAGAGTTTAGCAGATAATCCTGACCCATTTAAGCCATGAGAATCCACAGGCTTTTGTACAAGTGCTTGCTATCTGTCTTTCTACCCAACCACACGTGAATTAGTGCCCTGATCCTTACGTAAATAGAGATGAATTTGAGTGTTACAGAGTACTCTAATCAAAGCCTGAAGGAGTTATTTGAGTTAAATTTTCATAAGATATTGAACACAAGCATCTTATACACACCCTCTGCTGCACAGCACAGCCTTGGTACCGCAAAAGCCTCAGCGTGCCGGAGGAACAGTGCCCGACAGGCAGCAGCAGTCTTCAGAGAAGAAGCGGTCGTACCTGTGAGGAGTGGCAGAACTTAACAGAAGCCGTGTCAGTGCCTCCCGGATGACCTGTGACTGGCCTGGTAGAATCAGGTGAAAAGGGTCAGGAAGAGAGGAACCAAATAGGAGATCCACGCGGTCAACACAGGAGAGCAGCTGTAACAACCTCGCAGGCACACGTGAAGTATTAGAAAGAAAAGTTTCAGGGATCCTGCCGGTAGAGTGAGAACGATGAAAATAGGAGTCTGCACTCTCTTAACCCAGCTCCTGTCGCCCCACTCTCTGGAGTCGGTCACCCTCAGCCTTCCCCCGTAACGGTCCTAACAGCACCTGTGTTATGCTGACCACTCATTGCCAGAAAGCCAGTCTCTGCCATGGTCACAAAATTCATCTGCTATCACATGGGCGGTTATCAACAATCAATCATTCTACTACAAAATCTGTTATATCTATTACTGCAAAAACACATTTTTGTTAAATATTATGTAAACCAATAAAAATGTGTGCAAAAATTCTTGTTTCTCTGCAACCTAGGTAAGTAATTTTTCAGTAAAGACAAGTCATCATAAAAAGATACTGTTGCCAGGCATGGTAGCTAATGCCTGTAATTCCAGTATTTTAAGAGGCAGAGGCAGGAGGATCCCTTGAGGCTAGGAATTAACTAGAGACCAGCCCTGGCAACACTCCGTCTCTACATTAAAAAAAAAAAAAAAAATTGGCCAGACACAGTGGCACATGCCTATAGTCCCACCTACTTGGGAGGCTGAGGTAGGAGGATTGCTTGAACCCAAGAGTTCAAGATTGCTGTGAGCTATGATTACACGACTGTACTCTAGTCTGGACAACAGAGTGACATCTCATCTTTAAACAAACAAAAATATTGTCAATTTGAGCATAGATGGTAAAATTATTAAAAATTAGGACAAGAATGTACAAAGATTCTGAACTCAGTTTCCTTCACAACTCCCTTTAAATTATTATTACTTCTTAAAAAAAACAAATTCAGAATCTATATTCTAGGGGGAAAAAATGTCCTGATATCTTTAAGAGACACTCAAGATAACCTTCCAACGTTCCTCTGGTTGCCTCTGAGAATCAAATGGCATTCTGTAAAGTGCTGTTTCATCTCCTTCTGTAAACCTCTAGTAGAGGGTGGATTTATCCTAATATTCCTTTGCATACAACTTACTATAAAATAAGATTACTTGTATTTTGACTGTTATTCATTTACCTTATTTTACTGAGTTTATCCTTACTTGGATAATTCTTGATATTGATTTTTATCTGGTAAGTATTTCTTTGTTTTGTTAAAAATCTGTCCCCAGTGCAAATCCATATTTTTAATTTTTCATTGACTGTTAAGAATTTTTTACTGGTCTAAGTTTATCAGCTTTCACAATCTCATTTGGAAACTAGAAGACTGGCTCACCCATTCTTGCGTAGAAACCTGGTTTCTTTAACTTTGATGTAAATTTACTGAGAAAATAAAATTCAAGATTTGAAAACTACACATCATAGATTCTAACCTTCGTTTTTCAGTTGTATTAGGGTAAGTGCAAATAAGCCCTCAAGTATCAGTGGCTTATACAATATAAGTTTATTCTCAAACAAAGTCTAATTCTGAGTTCCTGGTCAGCGTCATTTAGGAACTAAAACATTTCTGATCACGTGACTCCATTATTCCTTAAGGCCTGGGAATGCCCTGCTGATTCTCCACATACACCCAGAAAACTGATATAAAGAATAAGCACAGGGAATGGTGCTAAAGTGTTTAAGGGACCAGCCTTGAAAGAGGCATACATCAATTTTGTCCACATTGCATTAAGTAGTATTCAGTTGCCTAGCAACATCAAACTGCAAAGAACCCTGGGATATATAGTCCCATTGTGTATCCTGGAGGAAGAAAGGGTTTGAATGAACACAGAGCAGCCTCTTCCTTATAAGTCCTCCACCACATATAACACTTCCAATACATAATGATAAACTTATTTTCTGTCCTAAAATGATATTTAGAGGTAAACATAAGGATTGAAGACGAAGATATTCTTTCTTCCAAATTATAATGCCCTCTGTAACATGAAGAATTAAGAACTAAGCTGATCTTTTCCTGTAATGAGCTATATTTCAAATTATTGCTATCAATGAACAAGTAACTTCATCACTATAATGTGCAGGGTAAATTGCCTGCCATACGTACACATGTGGGTATTACTTCTATAGAAATTACAGGAAATATTCAGAAAATATGGTCTTTTAGGGAAATAAGTCCTGAGCAAATATGAGTTTAAAAGCAAATTTTATCATTATTACTGATTTTTAGTTGAAGAAATGCAGTTAGTTGATTGACTTGTTTGATTTTCTAAAACTAATGATAAAAAGATTTTTATTACAGAGAAATAGTTACGTATTATAGAAATTTGATCTGTGTTCATGTTAGACTCTAGAAGACTATGAAAACCAAATGTGATATGAGAATAATAGAATAATAATTGAAAATCAGGACAATCTACTTCATGGAGGTTTATCCCAAGAAAAACCAAGCTAGAATTACATAAATTAGAGCTCTAAAAACATTTTTGTTAATTTACAATTTGGAAGTGAAATAATCAAATCTAATTTAGAGGAAATATTCAAAATGATTAATTTAAGATGTTTCACCAAAGAATTCTTTAGATGTCCCAAGGAAACATAACATTCTTAAACTATAATCCAGAAAAATTTTAAACGATGACAGAAAATATCTTCATTGTATATTTCTAATATTTTTGATTAATGTCCATAATAAAGGCATTATATATCATATAGCTTTATTAGGCTTTCTTTATAAAATGCGGCTTCTGCAGCCCCATTAGGAGAAAGATAATCTACTTGTCTTTCTATCCTCTTTGAATGACCTCCTGAGAAAAAAGGAAATGATGCCTCCTTGGCTGCATTTAAAAAATCATTTTCCAGTCAGCAGTGTTTAATTCTCCCCATCCATTTACTCAACCAAGCATAGGCCAAGAATGTTCTGACATATTGAGAGCTAGAGGATTGAATGGGTGGTGTCTGATAGTTTGTTTTTTGGAACAGTTATCATCACTGGTGGAATAATGATTTATTTGACCAGAGTGTCTGAGGAACAAATTGGAGAAGCCTGGGAAGCATGGCTGAGAGCAAGAAAAACAGCGCAGTCGGTGAGACTTGCGTTCAGCGTTCCTGATCACTTCACTGTCGCTGGTTCCCCTTCCTTCAGGTCCTCGCTGTGAGACTCGGCTTGGACGTAACCTCAGGCAGTGCACGAAATCTGGACCTTTTCTTCTCTTCCTTCGTTCATTTTGAACTGCATTTTCTTTTTTTTTTTTTTTTTGCTGAGAGTAGTTTTTATACATTTGCAAAGCATTATTGTCCTTTTTTTTTATATATATATTATTATTTCAAGGTATTGTGAGGGTACAAACATTCTAGCTACACTTTATGTCTTTGCCTTCCCCAAATGCAGGTTAAAGGCGTGCCCTTCCCTCCCTTTAGTGCTCCCCGTGTCCTTTAGTTGTAGATTAGGTAAGGTAAGTATTAATGTTCCCATGTGGTAGGTGATAAAACCGAGAAAGAGTGCTGATTAGAAGCTAGAATGGGATTTTGCCCATGCTGAGCTAAAACTTGCTGGGTTCCCCTGGTCATATCAATTAACTTCTCTTGTGGTCAGCTTCTTTATCTATTAAATCTGTTAAATCAGTGAAGTCCCTGAAATCCCTTCTTGTCTGCCTTCTTTCACTGTACTAGTCACTGAAAGACACATGCAAGTTGAGTGACAAGTGAAAAGATGTAGGTACTGATGGAGCGGAGATTTGAGCTCTGATCCTTTAATTTTGAGTCCATTGTTCATTACACTGTACAGCCTCGCATTGATTTTTTCCCACTTGTGTTTTATGAGAAAAATGGATGTCCCCAGCTTGCTCACAGATATTGAGCAATACGGATATACTTGGTCTACATTCAAAACCCCTTGAAGCTGCGAGTGTGTTTATGATTATCTTTAAATGTTTAAAATGTCTGCGCTTCATGCATTAACACTCTTTCTGTTCCCACTGTGACTTTAAGTTCTTGACAGATTTAGAAACCTTCTCTTTTATTTTCTGTGGTGGCCACTCAGAAACTTTCACAACCAAGAATGATTCACAAGTTGCTGCCCACAGACTAGATTTTAGGTAGTTAATCTTGAGTGTACCAGGAGGAGTTCTTTATCTCTTATGAAATATGGTATATGGGAGCAGAGGTCCAGCTGTGTGGTGGGAAAAGTAAATATCAGAAAAGTGTTGTTGTACCTGAAAAAGGAGCAGTGTGTTCCCCCAGGAGACAAGAATTCTAAAAGAAGATGTTGGGAAGACCCTTTCAGACATCGGCCTAGGCAAGGAATTCTTCAAGAAGAATCCCAAAGCAATCACCGCAGCAACAAAAATAAATAAATGGGATCTGATCAAATTAAAAAGCTTCTGCACTGCCAAGGAAACTATCATTAAAGAGAATAGACAGCCCACAGAATGGGAGAAAATATTTGCTCTATATACATCTGATAAAGGGCTGATAGTCAGAATTTATTTAGAATTCAAAAAAATCAACAAGAAAAAATCAAACAACCGCACCAACAAATGGGCCAAGGAAATGAACAGAAACTTTTCAAAAGAAGACAGAATAATGGCCAGCAAACAGATAAAAAAATGCTCAACATCTCTAATCATTAGAGGAATGGAAATCAAAACCACAATGAGATATCACCTAACCCCAGTGAGATTGGCCTCTATCAAAAAATCCCAAAACAACAAATGCTGGTGAGGATGTGGAGAGACCCGAACACTTTTACACTACTGGTGGGACTGCAAATTAGTGCAACCTTTGTGGAAAA
>CAUYSK010041480.1:0-24820 GCA_963575035.1 Avahi laniger | reverse complement strand
AAGAGTGCAATGTGCACCACGCAATGGGATGGACATATTTGAAACCTGGACTGAGGGGGGGAGGGGGGGCAAGGGCAACACACGTAACCTAAACATCTGTACCCTCATATTATGCTGAAATAAAAAAAAAAAAAAAAGTTTAAAAAATGTAAATAAAAAAGTTGGGCAATGGAAGGTTATTTTGAAGTATGCAAAGTTTATTCAAATTAATGTGAGTCATTAGATTTATACTCATATAATAAAATGGTATACACATAATGATAAGCACAGTATTTTTAAATTTTATTAAATAGAGAAGACAATGATACTTGCAAACATAGAATTATGATTTCATTACATTCTTTACAACTATAAGATAACAGTTATATTGCAACAATTGTCAACTCTTACACACTTCAATAGCACTCTCTATGTATACTTACAGTAACCTTACATGTAAATACTCACATTCTTGTTTTATAACAGAGAAAAATGAATTTAGACAAGCTAAGAAATTTCCAAAGGTCATTCTATTTTTAATGGGCAAAGCTAGAATCAAAATGCAGAACTAGTCCTAGTAGATAATCACTGTGTGCTATTTCTGTTTGGTAGTGAAGGTATTAATTCTTAAAAAAAATTCTAAATGTCCCTGGGAATAACTCTATGTATTCAATAATCTTTAAAAATATGCAGCATAAAAGAGAAATGTGACGGTTTTACGTGACTTTTATCTTATAAGCTAGGCTTCAGCCTAGTGTCCTAAACCCACCACAATATTTCATATCTTTAAGCCTTTTCAAATATTTTTATTCTTGCTTATAAAACTAGTTCTTGTCTGACAGACTTCTATCTATCCTTCCTCCCCTTCTTTATCTGTGTTGCGCCTGTACTAGGCACACATTTCATTATAAATGTTGCAGAAATTGCATTATAACACATTCTTTATAGTTTAATGGTGGACTTTCTTAGGGGTGGATTACTTCCTATTTGTATTTGTAGAATCAGAAATCAGCACAAGGTGTATGTTTAGCAAGAGTGTGCTGAGTGACTATTATTGATTAACTATATTAATATCAGTAGTACCTTCTGACTTATTTCTCAGGCAATTTTATGTTACTATAATGCACATCCTCCCAAGCTTTCTCATGCTTCCATGAATTACTGTATTGAGAGACTCTTTGATTATTTGCCTGATTTCATTATTATGTAATCTCATCACATCTATGATGTCCTTTCTTCTAAGGGAAATGTGATTCCAAAGTTATATATTTTAAATATTGGAGCAACTGTCATGTCATCTCCACTTAACATGCAAATAAATGCACATAGAGCATTAAACACATATATTCTATATACAGTACTTCATTTAGTTACATAAGGTAATACATGCAATTCAAAGCTATTTCTCCTTTCATCTTTTAAGAAATTATGCATATCATTTTATTAATGTGTTTCTTTTATAATACTACAAGCTGCTTGAGGAAAGATTATAATGGCCTTTTCCTGGTATATAGTTTAGCAAAATTTTAAATCACATAAGTGTTAAGAGATTTTAATGAGGAGAAGTAAAAGTAAAAAAAATGAGGAAGAAATAAAAATTTATAAGGGATACCAACAATTGCCAAAAGTATGTTAAACCTCACAGGTCCCATACTATGTAAGGATCTTTATTAATTTCTAATATTACATGGTGATTTATGTTCATTTTAAAGTCAGTATGTCAACTAAGAATAAACATGATTTTTAAAATACATCTATCATCTATCTTTCTCATCTATCCATCATTAACAAGCATTTGAACAGAAGCAAAATAAATAATTTTTGAATATAGAAATCCCCAAATACCTAGATTATTGCAGACCAACCTAGTGACTAAAATATTCTTGGAAACACTGCAGTTTTGCTAGGCATTATAAAATATTGCTTCTTAACCGTATGGAAAGCAGTTGCTGTTTTCATAGTGATTAAAATGTGCACTTAAGAGAGCAATATGTAGACTGAAAGCAATAAACCAATAAACAGCTTATTTAATGTTTTCATTAAAGTAGATCTGTTCCCTTACAATTTGAGGTCAAAATACTAATAAGTAATGGTTGAAAGATATGTCTATAAAATAATGAGGCTGATACCATGCAAGATAATTAGTCTTAAAATGTGTAGCTATATTATGTCCTAAAATAATTATTTCTATGATATATACAAAATGAAATAAGCTTTTAACCCAAATATATCTGTTTAAATTTCCTCTCTCATTTTTAAAATTTAAACATCTTGCAAATCATCTTATGCTAATATTGAACCATAAGATGACTATTTCTTTCATTTAGAGAAAAATCCTCATATGCCAATCACAGTGAAATATGTGAGTCTGTTGCTAAGCATGTGGTATGTGTCAGTGATTTTTGTATTCTAAAGTTCCTATGATATAAACATTTTTCTACTTAAATGTATCATTGCTTTAAGCATAGATATTAAAATGAATTTTCATTAAGAAGAAATATTCTATAATGTGCTTATGTATCTACTTTACCTCCTGAGTTTTTGATAAATTTTAATATTGTGCAGGGTTATTTAACAGATTATCAATTTTATTTTGTACTTTCTCTACAAATCTATAGTAAAACTAAGCCTGCCCTCCATATTCTGTATTATGCCAGATGGTGTCTTCACAGTAATATGTTCTTAAATTGGATGATTACTTTAATAGCCTAGGCAAAGTAACATTGTTTTGAATGGTTGCACACTGTAAATGAAGCCTAAACTTTCCTATAGGGTAAATACCATTAACATGAAGCAATTTAAAAACTATTCTATGATCTTCATCAATGCCAAAGTTTCACACTCCGATGGAATTATTTTAAAGAGAATGCTTTTTGTAGAACATCGTATCAGTGTTAAATCAATGACGACATCCAGAGAAGATAAAGGTTAATTTAACCTTAGTTCTGGTGTACAGTCATTTGTAATGTCAAAGTTAATAGGTATACAAACCAAAACTGATCATTTTCATTGTTGAACATATTTCAATGGTGTTGACTTTCAGAACATATAATACATTTAAAAAATTCATACCTCAATACAGAACACAACACTTTCATTCTTAAAGTCCTCTAAAGGTAACCTGGATCATTTCTGAAATAATTATAAATATAATTGCAAATTAGATTCATTGTGTTTAATTATAGATGTGAAACTTCAGAATAAAATTTCGGTTTCCAGGAACATTCACAGCAGATTTTATTATGCATTCATATTTTCTAAATGATCCAATTTAACTCAAAATTCTAAAAACATAAATTTTCAGATGAAAACTTTCTATGTGCATCATTTATTTTTTGAGCCATTTTAGGGACAGCATAAGAACATTTAAACTTCTTTAATGCTTCATTTACATTGTTCTAAGTATCAGTTACTATCCCGTGTTTAAATTATTTGCTGTAAATGTAGGCACAAAATAGATGCTTAAGCATAAAATGATTGGGGCAGCAGTAGAGAACCTGGATTTATTTTATGTAAGTATTTTTATATCAAATTGATTTTTGAATATTTGACTTTTTTCTCAGAAACATCAAGTTAAGTGTCATGGACCAAAGTAGACATGTTTCAATATCTAGAAAAATCTTCGCTTTTGCTGTGAGAATCCCACTGATTTCTCAACACATATAAAATATATATATTTTAATATATTGTTAACTATAGTTACCCTATTTTGTTCAACAACAGAGTAGGGCAACTTATTCATTCTATCTAACTGTATGTTTGTACCCATTAATCAACCTCTCTTCATCCTCCCCCAACACACACACACACACACACACACACACACACACACACACACAAACACACACACACCCTTTCCATCCTCTGGTGTCTATCATTCTGCTCTCTACCTCCACGAGATCAACATTTGTAGCTCCCACATAAGAGTAGGAATATGTGACACTTGTCTTTCTATTTCTGGCTTATATATTTGACATAATGACTTCTACTTCCATCCATGTTGCTGCAAATGACATGATTTCATTCCTTTTTATGGCTGAATAATACTCCATTGTGCATATTTATCACATTTTCTTCATCCATTGATAGACATCTAGATTACTTCCATATCTTTGTTATTGTGAATAGTGCTGCAATAAATATGGCAGTGAAGGTATCTTTTATATATGCTGATATCTTTTCTTTTGGATAAATACCCAGTAGTGGGATTGCTGGATTGTATGGTAGTTCTATAATATTATTAGTTTTTTTGAGAAATCTTCATGCTGTTTTCCATAGCGGTTGTACAAATTTACATTTTGACCAACAGTGCAGAAGAATTCTCTTTTCTCTGCATCCTTGCCATCATCTATTGTTTTTTCTTTTTTTAATAATAGCCATTCTAACTGAAGTAAGATGATATCTTATTGTGGTTTTGATTTGCATTTCTCTGATGATTGGTGATGTTGAGCATTTTTTCATATACCCTTGGCCATTTATATATCCTGTTAGAAATGTCTATTCATGTTCTTTGCTCACTTTTTAATGGGATTATTTGTTGTTATAATGCTGAGTTGTTTGAGTTCCTTGTGTATTCCGGTTACTGGTCCTTCGTCAGATGAATAATTTGAAAAATTTTCTCTCATTCAACAGGTTGTCTCTTCACTCTGTTGATTGTTTGCTATGCATAAGATTTTTAGTTTAATATAGTCCCATTTATCTATTTTTAGAGTTTTTTTGCCTAAGCTTTTGAAGTCTTAGCCATAGAATCTGCCTAGACCCATGTCCTGAAGTATTTCTCCTATGTTTTCTTCTAGGAGTTTTATATTTTAAAACTTATATTTAAGTCTTTAATCCATCTTGATTTGATTTTTATATATGGTGAGAAAGAGAGATATACTTTAATTCTTCTACATATGGATATCCAAATTTCCTAGCACCATTTATTGAAGAGGGTGTATGTTTTCCCAATGTATTTTCTTGCCACCTTTGTCAATAATCAGTTGGGGCTGGGCATGGTGTAATCCCAGCACTTTGGAAGGCTGAGGCAGGGGAATTGCTTGAGGCCAGGAGTATGAGATTAGCCTGAGCAAAATAGTGAGACCCTGTCTCCTCAAATAATTAGCCAGGTGTGGTGGTGCACACCTGTAATCCCAGCTGCTTGTAGGGCTGAGGCAGGATAATGGCTTAAGCCCAGGGGTTCAAGGCTGCAGTGATCTATGATTTTTCTGGGCAACAGAGCAAGACCTTCCCTCAAAAAAAAAAAATCAGTTGGCTGTTAATATTTTTGGGTTCTCTTTTCTGTTTTATTGGTCCATGTGTCTGGTTTTATGCTAATACCATGCTGTTTTGGTTACTATAGCCTTGTACTATATTTTAAAGTCAAGTATTGTGAAGCCTCCAGCTTTGTCCATTTTGCTTGTGATTGCTTTGGCTATTCTGGCTCTCTTTTGGTTCCATATGAATTTTAGGAATTTTTTTTTTGTCTTTACATTTGCCCGTGTTCTCTTCAATTTCTTTTATCAGAGTTTCATAGATTTTTTTTAAATAGGTCTTTCACATCCTTGCTTAAATTTATTCTCAGGTATTTTTTTTTTTTTGGTAGCTATTGTAAATGGGATTGCTTTCTTGATTTATTTCTCAGCTAGTTCATTATTGGTGTATGGAAATGCTAGTAATTTTTGTATGTTCATTTTTTATCCTGCATTTTTACTGAATTTATTTATTATATCTAAGAGGTTTTTGTTTTTGTTTTTTTTTTTTTTTGGTGTAGTGTTTAAGTTTTTCTAAATATAAGATGATATTGTCTGGAAAGAGGGAGAATTGTATTTCCCATTGGCCAATTTGGATGCATTTTATTTATTTGTCTTGCTTGATTACTATCACTAGGATTTCTAGTACCATGTTGAACAGGAGTGGTGAAAGTAGGCAACCTTGTCTTGTTCCAGTTCTAACAGGAAAGGCTTTTGGCTCTTCCCAATCAATAGGAGCATACTAATGAAAGGGATCATTTGTCACCTTACATGTAATGTGAAATCTTCTTTTCACCAGTTCCTGTGATGTATGGCAGCAAAAGAGAATTGCGTAAATTGGTAGCATCTCTCTTCTTCCCCATCTCACATTCACTAAGAAGAATTCTAGTTTTGCAAAATTGGGGCCTGGGCACTTACCATGAAGAATTTGAAAACTGGGTGAGGTAAAGCATTGACATGCCCTGAAAAGACTTTGATTAACTTATTTTGAAAAGGCAAGGCAAGGTTACTGGTGAAAACAACTGTAACAATAGCAAAATTCTAAAAGAATGAGGATATGGAAAAAGGTAAGAATATTATAAATAATTTAAAGAAATTTTGGAAGTTTGAAAACTAATGAAAAGATTTCAGAATAGCTGCTGCACAAGAAAGATCTTGAGAGAGAAACATGCAAAAAACTCATTTTAAGATTTATAGTAGTATATGAATGGGATTCCCCTTTGCTGTTTCAATAAATTTCAGTAAACAGTTATTTAAATTATTTTTTGATGTATAATTGGTTTGTCTTTACAACTGGCACTTTGCTGCGACTGGATGCCTGCAGTGTTTGGATTTTATTATGTTATGATTTTAGAGGAGTTTTGAAGGGTTTCCACGTAGGCACTTCCAAGGTATCCATACTGTGGCAGAAGACAGTTGGCGGAGTATAAAATTTATAAAACATATGAAGTACAAAGGACCACATCTCATATTTAACAATATCTTAGAATTATGATTTCCCTCTTTCTATTCACATGAGTTACACTCCTGAGTATTTCTGCATCCATGTGCACACACACACATACGTGCAAGTGAAGACCAGCTACAACTGGTCTAAACTACCATTTATCTCATCTAATCTTAAAATACATATAACTGAAAGGTAAGGGCTCCAATCTCCACATTATGTAAGTTTTTAATAACTGATTTGTTTTAAAATTGTATTATATCCTTACACAAAACTAAGATTCTTACTTCATTCTGCCTCTTTTATTCAACTCCACAAGCTAGAAGTCATGAGCAAAGAAAGCAATGCTGTCATGAGTTACTAAAAGATAAATTATTCTAACCCATACTACACTGCAGAATTTTTATGAGCCTTTTTTGCTGATTTTAATTTTTAATGATTTTAGTGATCCATAAATCATGAAGAATTGTACAACTATTACATTGATTATACGGATATTATTGCATTATTAAAAGAAAATATAAAACAGTTTAAATGCATATATTAAAATATTAGGTGGTTAAAACATAATATAAAATAATATTTGCAAAACCATTACAAAAATGTAAAAGTACTGCCTCAGGGAAATACATGAAGGAAGTACTATCAAATATTAATAATCATGAACAATGGTAAGTTATATGATTATGTTCATATTCCTCCGTTAAATGTTTAGTGATTCCAGAGACATAATATTTCTTTGGTTTTCTAAATAGTTCTATGTCTGCTTACTAAAATTAAAAGTTAAATAATGCTTTCTGATATTTATGCCAAGTAAATTAATTTAAATTAAACAAAGCTACCTATTTACAAGTTACAAAACTGATAGGAATCATGGAATTTAATGGACTTATTCCACAAAATATTACTCTTACATGCATTAGTTCTGTTGGCATGAAACAATGTTTGAGCATCTGCTTGAATTTATTCATTCATTAAACATGTATCCTTTCACTGTCTATTATGTGCCAAAACCTGCATGAGGTAAAGCAAGTTTAGTGAAAAACTGTGAATGTAAAAATATTCTGATTACTTATCAGTCCAAATCCAATATATACTCAATGTTTCTTTCATAAATAAAATTAAGAATTTATTAAAATACCTATAAAATATTGATAAAGTTATAGAAATATTTCAGGACATCATAGAACCATTATCTTTTAAAAATCATTGTTCTTACATCATTTATTCAACTTACAGTAAGTGTAAAGAACTACAAAACTTAGGTACAAATTTGGGCATATTTTTAGAGGTGAACACTTTAACTACACTTAAACATCATGGGTATTCATGTACTTACTCTGTGTCACCTAGTCTCCATTACCCCATAATAAGATGTTCTTCAGTTTATATTCATTCTATAGGTCCAGAACAGTCAATCATGCAGAAGAATTAGAATTAGAGGCCTCAAGCTATTTTGAATCTTGTAGGCTAGAAAAATGTACTGTGGAGACATTTGCAATTTTGCTAAAAGGTGTCCAAGATTTTCCTTGGCCTACTCCCAGGGGACATTGGTTTTTAATAGGTTCTTAGCCTGGCTGCCAGCTTTACATAGCCAGAGAAAAAGTATTTACTAACCCTGACCCCTTCCAAGACTCATCCTTCAATATTTACTACTTTTAACAAAAAAAGGCACAAAGGAAAGCAAGTAATGCCAGATTTCTTCTCTCTATATCATTTATCCATTGCTTTGTCTTCTCTACAAAGAAGTATTTACCTGGGCTTTTTACTATAAAAGTTGAATAGGCCTTATGATTTCTTTTGGTGCTCATTCTCAACACTACAGCCATCAATCCACTCTTTACATTCACTTTTCTATGAATAATTTATCATTTTGGAGGGGGTTGTTAATTGAATGTATCCCATCAGTCATTTGGAATAGTTCATAAGTTGCACAGTTCATCTTTAAAAATATAGGCAATGTCAGCTTTTTTACTAAACAAATTTAAATGTATCCTAACATACAGAATAAAACAAAATATGGTTAACAGTTATAAACCTTAGTATTGTGGCTTCTAGATATAGAAATAGTAATGCATATTTAATAATTTACAAACATTAAAATAAAATGGAGACATTTGAATGCTGGCATCAAGGGAATAGTGTATGCATATGCATGTAATTTGTTTCCTCTGATTTGTAATTTTCAGAGGGAGTAAAATGAAAAGTAAATGATGTAGGAGGAAGGCATCTGAATTTTACTGAATGAATTTATATTTTAATTCAGATTAAGCAACCATTCAGAACAGATAACCCACTTTCCAACGTGATTTAACAATTAACCACCCTATAGTGTACAAATAATTATAGTTAATCAAAGGCATTTAAAGTTAAAACATTATAGTGGAGTGATTTATTATAACTGTTAAATATTTAACACATTTAATCTCTATGCAAGTGTTTCTAAATAAAATCTTATTGCTTAGTCTATTGTTTATTAATCATATACATATTACTAAAAATTTCTCAAAATGGCCTTATTTAATTCTGCATGTGTATTAGCTTGAATGTGCAATAACCCAAATAATAATTTAATTTCCATCTGAAAAGAAACACCATTTCCTTTTGTGCATTAAGGGCAATTTTTATTGCCTTATATTTTTATGTATTTTATATAAATAAAAAAATAACACTATAAAATATTGTATTCAATAATTGATTCCTAGATTATACAGGTAATAATGAAATAGGTAAGAAACAAATGAATCATTAACATTTTTTTTTGCCCAGGATTTTCAGTAATAGTCCTGTAACATAACAAGTACTTTTATTTCATCTCAAAATATTTTGGAAGATGAGAATTCAATATTGTCAAGTATCTAATGGCATATGGCACATAGTTACTATTTCTAGGAGCTTATGATCTAGAGGGGAAAATGAAATATAATTATGATTATATACATAAGTATCATTAAGATATCATACACAACATGCTATCATTCATAAAAGAGAGACATGTTCAGATGTTTTATTTAAATGCCTACATAATTATGGGATTTGAAGGATAAATTGAATACTTTCAATAAGCTTCAGTTGCATAAGATAATTCAATCTAGCTATATTAAGGAAATAGAATTTGTAACAGAGAGAACTAGATGCACATAAAGTCAATGGAAAGTATGGAGAACTGGCTTGCCCAGGATCGACTCTGATAATAACATAGCTGGCTCATGGAGAAAACAGCCATATTTGTCACAATAAAAAAAACTAGGAAATCAAGAAGCAGTACTCCAACTTCAGGAAAAGAACCATACCACATCAGAGCCTAAAAAGACCCTTTTCAACAGAGTGACATCATCAAAATGATGGATCGGGAAGTGTCAGCCCTTGGTTATTGATGAGGACAAAACTGAGAACAGACACATTAAAATGTATCGAAAAAAGTTATTTCATTTTACTCCTGTCAGACCTCCCCCAAACCAGATTAGCTCAGCACCAAAACAGATTGCTTTGTCTCATGACTTCTCCCTCAGGGGAAAAGAGAGAGTGGAGTATCATCCACTAATGAAAATTGAAAAACCCTTTGTTAGAATAGCAGAGAGAAGACAGAAGACTCAAATAAAATCAGAATTGAAAGAGGAAGACATTACGAATGATGTCACATAAATAAGGATCATAAGAGAACACTATGAACAATTATATGCCAACAAATACACAAATTTCCAGGAAGATGCAACCTATTAAGACTGAATCATAAAGAAACAGAAAATTTGAACAGAACAATAATGAATAAGGAGATTGAATTTATAACCAAATACCTTTCAACAAGGGAAAGTACAGGACCAAATGGATTCACTGGTGAATTCTACCAAATATTGGAGGAAGAATTAAAATCATCCTTCTCAAATTCTCCAAACAAATTGATAAAGAGGGAATAGTTCCAAATACAATTTATGAAGCCAGCATTACTGTGATTCCAAAGCCTAATAAAGATACTAGAAGAAATAAAACATAAGCCGATATCCCTAATAAATATAGATGCAAAAATCTTCAAGAAACACTGGCAAATGGAATTCAGCATCATCAGATCACAACGTCACACACCATAGAAAAGCAGGAGTTATCGCTAGGATGCCAGAATGGTTCAACATATGCAAATCAATTAATGTGAGCTACTGCATTAGAAGGAAGGTATGAAAATCACATGATCACTTCAATAGATACATAAAAGCATTTGACAAAATTCAACATTCTCTCATCATAAAAAATCTCAACAAACTAGGTGTAGATAGAATGTATCTGAATAAAATAAACACTATATATGAAAACCAATAGCTAACATCAAACTAAATGGTAAAAATCCAAAAACTCTTTTTCTAAGATCAGTAAAATGACAAGGATACCCACTCTAGCCACTTCTATTCAATGTATTACTGAAAGTCCTAGCCAGACAATTTGGACAAGAAAAATAAAAGATATGCAAATTGGAAAGGAAGAAGTAAAATTAACCTTGTTGCAGTTGACATAATATTATTTGTAGAAAACTCTAAAGACTTCACAGAAATACTATTAGAACTAATAAATTCAGTAACGTTGTAAGACAAAAATCAACGTGAAAAAATTAGTTGCATTGCCATGCACTAATAATGCAATATCTAAAAAAAATTAAGAAAGCAATCCCATTTAAAATTGCATTAAAAGTAATTAACTACTTAAGAATAAACTTAACTGAAGAAGTGAGAGATTTGTATGCTGAAAATTACATAACTCCGATGAAAGAAATTAAGAGGAAACAAATGGAAAGACATTCCACGTTCAGGGATTGGATGACTTAATATGTTAAAATGTCCATACTACCCAAGGAGACCTACAGATTCAATGCTCTATCAGAATCCCAATGCATTTTTTGCAAAAACAGATTTTAAAAATCCTAAAATTCATATGGATTCACAAAAGTCCCAAAAAACCAAATAAATCCTGAAAAAGAACACATCTGGAGGCAACGTAATTCCCGATTTTAAAATTTACAAAGCTACAGTAACTCAATCAGTATGGTAATGGCATAAAAACAGATGTACAGACAAACAAAATAGAACAGAAAGCCCAGAAATAGACCCACACATAGACGGTCAACTGATACCTGACTTGGGTGCCAAGAATACACAATGGGGAAAGAACAGCATCTTCAACAAATAGTATTGGAAAAACTGGATATTCACATGAAAAAGAATGAAACTGGATGTTTGTCTTATACCATACACAAAATCAACTCAAAATTAATTAAAGGTTGAAACGCATGACTTAAACACATAAAACTCCTAAAATAAAACATAGGGAAAAATGCTTATGGCCTTAGTCTATGCAATGATCTTCTGAAATATGCACAAAAAGCATAGAGATGATAGCAAAAATAGACAAATGACAACACACCAAACTAAAAAATTTCTGCACAGCAAAGAAAACAATCAGCAAAGTGAAAAGGCACAGAATGAGAGATAATATTTGCATATCATGTATCTGAAAAAAGGGTTAATATACAAAATATATAAGGAACTCCTATAACTTGAAAACAAAAAAAAACAAATATCCCAGTTCAAAAATGGACATAGGGCTTAAACAAACAATTCTCCAAAGTAGACATACAAATGATCAATAGGTATATGAAAAGATTCTCAACATCACTAATCATAGGGAAAAAGCAAATCAAAACCACAAGAGATATCACAACACATCTCTTAGGATGCCTATCATAAAAAAAAAATACTAAATAAAAGACAAACATGTTGGTGATAATGTAGATAAATTGGAACTCTTGTACACTGTTGGCAGGAATGAAAAACATTATGGAGATTCCTCAAAACATTAATAAAATATAGAACAACTATATGATGCAATAATCTATTTCTGGGCACATATCCAAAAATATTGAAATCAAGATCTCAAAGAAATATCTGCACTCCTATTTTCATTGCAGCATTATTCATAATAGCCAAGATATAGAAGCAACCTTAATGTCCATCAATATATGTTGAATATTATTCAGCTTTAACAAAGAAGGAACTCCTTCTATATGCAACAACATGGAGAACCTGTAGGAGATTATGCTAAGTGAAATTAGCAAGTCACAGAAAAACAAATACTGCCTATTTCATTTATATGATAAATCTAAAATAGTCAAATTCATAGAAATGGAGAATAGAATAGTGGTTGTAGTGGCTGTCAGGGCTGTGAGGAGGGGAAAATGGGGAGTTTCTTTTCAAAGAATATAATGTTTCAGTTTTTCCAGATGAGTAAATTCTAGAGATCTGCTATACAACATTGTATTTACAGTCACAATACTATATTTTGCACTTAAAAATTTGAGGGGCTAAGTGTTAAGTGTTTTCACTACAATAAAAACAAAAAAGAGTAAAATTTATAAAGATTGTAATTATAAAGAATAAATTATTTGTACTTCTAGAAGAGACAGACAATTCAATTTTAAAAGAAAATAAATCAGCAGTATCTTAAGAATTTGGCGCTGAAAATGGTAGGGGATAAAGTGATTGTAAATGATCATGAGGCAAATTTGAGAGTGGAGGGTATGTTCATTATTGTGATTATGATGATAGTTTCACTCATGTGTATGTATTTCAAAACTTATACAATCGTACAAGTATATATGTACAGTTTATTGTATGTCAATTATACCTCAAAAATATTAATTTAAAAAATACACTATAAAGGTAATAATATAAGGGTTCTTCCAATGTATTAAGGAAAAGATGATGGAATGGCAAATATAAAGTAGACAAATATGTGTCTTTTCTGGTAATAAATACTATTTGAACTCCTGGCGTGAAGCCCACAAAGCAATGACATTAAAGAAATTAAGTATATTAATATAAAAAAGATGAAGAATCATTCCTGTAATTTATGCTTTTATATTCATTTTGGTGTTTTTGTGTATGCTTTTATAGTAAAAATATATCTTCCTGGCATTAAAATATGTAATATCACAAAAAAAGGAACGCCTGAAGAAAGTTATACACAATAAAGTTTATATTTAGAGCCAATTTTTTTTTAAATTTTACTTCAACAGCACATAAACTTTTCCTTTTTTGGAAGTCCCCTTTAGGAAACATTTATTTTAACTTTTCATCTATTAAAATAATTATTTTTAGACTGATGAAAAGCATTAGTTTTTTTTTTTAAATTCGTAAGCTAAAATGATCTCTACAATCATGTGCAACCTGTAATATTCTTTGTTATTTCAAATACAAAAGTATTTCTTGTATTCAGAACATGTCAACCTTCTAAAATCCATTTTAAGGACTGTCTTTGGAATAATAGTGGAAACACAGAAAAAAATTCAAAGAAATCAGACTTATCATATGCATATATTTTCAATTCACTTACTTTTCTATATAGAATAAAATATATGAATGCAATCCAAATACATTTACAATATAACCTCCTATATAATTCATATTTACATGTCTTAGTTTCACTTGTGAAGGTAGAAGAAGATTGTAAGAGAACTTGCTTCTTGAGGTGAAATTCTTGAGTTTAAGGGAATAAAATCAGGTGCTGACACTCTGAGGCCAAATTCCAGTACAAGTGGAAGATTGGGCTGTACCCCAAAGGGCAGCACGAAGCCTCTTAAAGCCCTTCCGCATCACAGAAAAAAAATACTAACAAGGTAATTTCATGTGGTGATACATTCCTCAAGAAAGGAAAATGAATGAAATAATAGAAACTGGGTGCAAAGGGATTAGATTTGATGGCTAGGAAAGTTCCAATTGGAGAGATGACGTATGCTATACAATGGGAGAACTGAGTAATGGGAAGAGAGCTACCATGTGAAGGCTTATAGGTAGTGAACCTGGTGTTCAGAGGGTGTGAGGTCGGGGGGCAGAATTGGAGCAGTAAGCAGATAGGAGTAGTAAGCATGTGAGTAGTTAAGGAGTTTGAATGCCATTCTGAGTTCAGTGGGAGATCTTTGAGACGTTTAAAGCAGGAGGGAAGCCCGAGGTGGTTACATGTTAAGATGGTTACATGAGGCTTTTTGTGGAGCTATACATTCCTTGTCATAGTTCATAAGATTATTTATTGATATGATATTGTATAAAAAATTCCCATGTACACATATTGAAGGACTTAGATGGATGACTTTGGGGCAAGTCAAGAAAGCCTCTCTCCTAGGAAATGTTAAAATAGTTTCAACTTAATGGTTCCATAGTATTAATATATTTTGATTTTTAAGGTCAATTCTAATGAATCAATATAGATTTTAAAGTAATAGATAATTAGTAACTTTGACTCTGTTTATTGCTATGAAGTTAACAATCCTGGCACTTCAGGTAAATAATTTTCATATAAGAGGTAGCATGCAATGACTTTTGGTAAACTAAAATGGTTTACTAAGACTATTGAAATACACACATAAACTCTGGCTGGTTTGCTGCCAATATATACATGTAGTTTTAGTTCTGTTTTGTAGACGAAAGTAGTAAATGTATAGCAGTATAGGGTGCATTTCCTATGGAAGTTCCAAATGTTTAGATGCATGATGTATCCACACACAGAGTAGGATATTATGAATACTAGATCTCCACTGGACAATAGGACACGAGTGGACTATCACTCAAATGTCAGGCCAGACCACTCACAGTCATCTTCATGTCATTAAGGCTAGGTGCTCGGTTATCTGACCCACAAAGCTATAAAGTTGAGAGTGAACAGTAGCACTCCGTAATTAAATGAGTGTGGTATATACATGATTAGCTCAAGTAGGCCTTGAAACAAGTAAGTTTCATGAAGAAATGGCTCAAATATCCATAGTCTGCATTTCCACTATAATACATTCTCTCTCTATGGCTTCATGGGAGTTCCCAAAAATAAGCTGACAGAGGAAGATGAGACTTGGACCTGGTTTAGAGATGACACTGAACAGTACGTAGGTACCACCTGAGAGTGTATAGCTGCAGGCCCCTTTCTGTGACATCCCTGAACAAGAGTGCTTGTTCATTTAGTTTGGAAGGAGAAATGGCCAGGTGTGATTATATCCTAATCTGGCTGCATCCAATAGTTTGGCTGTATGGTCAAGGGTTTAGAAGTAACATGGCTGAAAAATTGGTGATAAGAAAGTCTGGAAAGAGGTATATGGATAGACCACTCTGCATGGGCGAAAACCATGAAGATATGTGTGTCCCATGTGAATACTCAACAAAGGATGACCTCAGCATAGGAAGACTTTTATAACAAAGTCTTGCTTGGATAGGATGATCTATTCTGTGGATACCGGTCAGCTTCTTTTCCCAAGCCACCGCTGTCATTGCTCCGTGAGCTCATAAAAAGGGGTCAGGGTGGCAGAGATCAAAGTTATGTCAGTTATTAGTTTGTTGCTCAGTTAACTTTCATGTAATGATAGCCACAATTTTTTGGTTTTAAAGCCCTGAACCACATTTTCTACCCCTTCAACACATGAAATAGTGATGTGCCAAAATGCACAGTAACTGTGTATATATGTGTATTTGTGTGTGAGGCGTGGGGTGGGGGCTGTTTTTGTATAAAATATTCTATATAAACTCTCTGAAAAAAGCTTTTGATTATGTAGCACAATCCCAACCTTCCAGGAATGAGAGATGATAGATTCCACGCTTTCAGAGAAAAGTTATTCCCTGACTCCTTCGGTTACTGCACAAAGGACTATGGTTATAACTGTAGTTGTACTCTGTGAAAGAAAGCAGAAAATACATTCACTAAATGTGAAAATGAGAATACATTCTATACTATCGGTTTAGTTACACTTTCCGTATGTATGGTTAGAATATCATTATTATTGAAATTAATGCATTGTGAATTCAAAATATCTAAAAGATATTTAACATTAACATTTACTCAGAAAAAAACATTATCATCAACAACAAAAATAATTTCCTATGGGAACATTATCACTATTCATCACTATTCAAACGAAGCTTAAATAAGGTGATACTATATTTGATTCCATTTTATCTTCCCATATCCAGTCACTTGCTAGGCCCTGACAATTTCTTTCCCCTATACCTTTCATAGTCATTCTTTCCTTCCCATTCCAAATACCACTATGCCAATAAAATTCTTTGCCTTGTTCACTTGGGTTATTTCAAAAATTTTCTCAGTTTCCAGTCTTTAAAATCCTTTTCTCAATTATGCTATGAAAATAGTTTTTCTAAAATGTCACTGTATCAGAATTCTCCTACACATTTCGTACCATCTAGACATAACTTTTCCAGTTCCAGCTCTGTTTAGGCTCCTATCGACCTCAAGCAGTTACAACCTGACATTGACTCAGTTCTTGCCCAATTTACAATCCAGAAGAGTGGGAGTATTATCAATTCATGAAGTGAATGTTTAACCAATGTGATTTGAGAATTGATTAAATTTTCTTACTTTCTCCTTTCTGTCTGTGAAACTGTCCAGATGGAGTTTATATGGATTCTCAGAGCACCCTCTCAAGGTATGAGCAATCAATTGAATTCAGGAGTAGACAGCTTAACTGGGGCTCTCTCTGCTTCTCAGCTTCAATGCCTTGCCCCTCACTTCTGTTCTGTGGGATTCATTCCCTAAGAAAATAATAGCATATAAGCTTATCCTTAGACTCTGTGTTCTCAGAAACCTTGGCTAAGATATTTGCTTTGGGCTTTGCATTCTCTCTTCAAAAAATTTTATTTATAGAAGTCTAAACTCTTTAACTCTTTAATTCAAGGGATTTCACAAACTAAAGATTCTACCTTTCTAATTTACTTTTCACTACTCCTCTACACAAACTTAACCTAAAATATTATTTTTAGTGTCTTTTTGACACACTTTATGTTGATTCCTTCTCTCAATGTCCTTGCTCTCTATTTCTCTTTGGGAAATCTTAACCTATCCCCGTTTCTATCTCTTTTAAGAAGTTTTCCTGAAACTCAATCTGGAAGTGTTTATGCTCTTCTCTAAATCCCAATAATTATTGTAGATGAATTTATTAGCTATAAACTTATCTTGAATATATTAAAATTTTGGCAGATGTCACACCTACAACTCTCTTTAAAGTCCTCAAAGTGAGGGAATCATGCTTCATACTTTTCACATCTTTGAAATAAAACAAAGTAGTTTATACTGAAAATTTTGTGGCTTAGAAAGAAGCACACACTTCTGAGTTTTATCATATTGAGCATCTAGCTTTATTTAGACTCAACGGATTTATCTTCAAATTATATTTTTCTGGATTTTTTATACATTATTTTAAATTTGGAATTTTCTTCTGTAAACTAAATGTACCCCATATTTCTCTGCAATGCACCATTCATTCAAAATATACAGCTTCTCTTTGCAAACAAATGTTATCATGTAATGAGGTTGTAATTCCAATGATTTTTAACCATAACCAGAGTGTGCATGAACAGGGTTTAACAACATTTTGTTTGTGGTATGTTTATTTTAAATCAGACTTTAACAGATATCAGGTGGGTTCTACACAGTAAATAAGCCACAAAACTACTTTTTCCATTTACTTATGATTCTGAGAATGCATAACATACAGTTAAAACTGCATAGCATACAGTTAAAACTGTAAATAGTAGAATTTTCCCATTAAAAGTATTTATGTAGCTAACTCTTCATGAAGTTGTAAGAAAAAGAAGCCCTCATGGTAGGTTGTAATGGTTACGTGGCAATCTAATTGCTTATAATAAAATGGGACCAGCTATGAAAAGAAAAGAAACCAGACAGAATATTCTGATGTGCATATTATGACATATGCATAGAAATAAAAAAAAAACAAAGATTCAAACAATATTTACTGAGATATTAGATAATAATCTACTTATAAAATTGGCTGGCAAAATGAGAAGTGACAAAATTTTCATGATAATAAAATTACTTTTACAGTATATATCTACATAGATATACACATGCATACACTAATTAATATCTGTAAATATCAGTTCATAAAAAATGCCAAATAACTTTGACTCAAATATTAACTGTAAATTCCTGCTCCTCTGAATTTCCTTATTCAGTGTGATACGCTGGATATTTTTTGACATACATACATGACTGGGAGGCAAAGTAACATTCAATTTATTTCTAATTAGGATAGTATATTTATTATGAACAGGATCAATTCTGAAATCAAAGTTTCAAGGAAGTAGTAACTGTTTTGATCAGTTTACACTTTATCAGGCTGATTTCATAAAAAGAAGGAAAGAAAGGAGTTGGGAATAGAGAAGTCAGTAGTGAGAATTAGAGATTTAAAGTGGCAGAACTGGAGAAACTACAAGGATATTCAGATTCAAAATCAGAAGCTGAACAATTAAGTTTGAGAAATCAAGTGCAAAGATATGGGTGCTTTAAGAACTAAAATATGAAATACACATACTTCCATCATAAATGCTATCTGCAATTGTTATATCCTCTTCAGCCTGAAGCTAACTACCAGTGTTTCTTAATGTTACTGAAAATTTGAGTGGGATGATTGTTTGTGGTATGAGAATGTCATGAACATTGTGGGGTGTTTCACACATCCAGCTCTCTCCACTAAATATTTGTAGTAGCCCCCAATCATTAAAAATCCCAAACATTGCATTTCCAGATGCTATCTAAGGGACTGTACAGTATCTAGTTGAGAACCATTGCCAATAAAAGACATTTCTTATAAAAAGTTAATTCTTTAGCTAATCCAATATTTCCCGTTCTATAGCAGTATTCATTTGTTGGAGCAGGGGAGTAACAGAGAGGTGTGTAACTCCTACCATTGCCTGATGATTTAGAACTTAAAAAAAATCTCTCTCACACACACGCATAAATATGTACATAGCTATATCAATATACATATAAATATACAGATAATATAAATAAAATATTTATATGTATACATATATGTAACACACATATACATATCATAAGTATGCCAATAATGGCAAATACAGACGTATTGGAAATTTTAATTGAATTTTCTTATTATTATATTAATACTATCAGATTGCAAATTTATACCAGAATGAAAGCCTGCACATTTTAGAACCAACACGGATTCCTTAAGTATATAAACACAGGGTAGTGTTGTTCAAACTCCCTTCAGTGTTGGAACTGAAACAGAGCGTGGCACCACGTGGACTCCCAAATATATTTAATCTGGTTAAAAATAATTTGTGAGGCTTGCAGAATTCCAAAGGGCTGATAGCTCAGCCTCTTCCTTGTTCTTGAAGCAGGCTCTGCACCACTTAGAAAGAATCACTAAAAAAGTAGTTTGAAAAGCACTGGTCTGGTCCTTAAGATTTGAAGCAGAAGTGACAGGCTTCATTTTCTTCTATAAATAGCAGTGATCTTAGGATGTGGACATATGACAGAACACAATATTTGAATACCTTAGAGTTGAAAGGTTTGTTTTCAGTCCCTTAACTTACAGCCTTCCTTAGTAATCCCAGTGCCTCTCCATGCTCTGTTTTATACTCCACTCTGTTTCCAAAAGGATCTTTCCAAAATGTTTGTTTGGTACTCCCCAGCATAAATACCCCCATGGCTGTTCATATCCATCAAAAGACAAAGGTTGAAACCTTTAGCATTTTATACTGGGACTCTGATGATTAATGGCCAGTCTACTTCCCCAAGTTGATCTCCCATTTGTCTCTTCCATATACCTTATTAAAGCAACATTAAAATATGATTTATGTGTCATCACTCCCAGCAAGCATTTCCTGCCAATTGGGCTTCAGTGTATCTTTTCTACTTCAAACCCCCTTCATATCACAGCCCACGGGTGTACTACACTGTGTCATCATTATCTGTTTATATGCTCACACAGACTATAAACTAATTAAGGGTGAGGGTTGCACCTTATTTATATATGTATCTACCTCACAGATAGAAAATATTAAATTTAATGGAATTAATTATTTAATTTACCTCCTATAAATTTTGGTAACGTTTCCTCAGTGGAAAAAAAAAATCCAATACATTACATTCTTTTTTACATTGATACAACTACAGTCATAAAACAGATTAATTGAAGTAAAATACTGGACATCATATTTATTCTTGTTAAAATTCATTATATTGTATTTGATTACCTTTTTCTTCTAAAGATAATCTGTGATTCTAATACACCACCTGTTGTAAAATTCTTCCTGAAAAATTTGATTAAAGTTATTTCTAGGCCTCTGTTCAAGATGTTAATTCAAATTTGAAAGGATAGTTTCAAATCAATAAGTAACATTAGAGAAGAAAAAAATTATAAAAGTAATACTATAATCTAAAATATAATAGCATTCTTCTCTCAGATATTTCTAAATCTTCAGTTCAAGACAAGTTTTATTTTTGAGGGTTTAGCTAAAATGAGGTTTTATATATATTTATAAAGTATGTATGAAGAAAGAGACAGAAAGAGAGAGAGTGTATGTGTGCAAGAGAGAACATTATATGAATTCTAAAGAGCTCGCCTTTCCTTTTATCCTCATTGGATCCTGAAGTATCTTGAGTTGTAGTATTTTGATTTGTTCTATTGAACAACATCAATTTCTTGCATATAAATTAATATTATTAATTTATATACCATTCTATGGTGTGTAATAGTTTTTAAACCCTTTCATTTCAATTATTTCACTAAATCAAATCTTGACAAAGGCTCCTGAGGGGGACTATTGTGAATTAAAGATTATATCTATATAATTATTAATACAATTAATGTATGCAATTAGTGCATGCGGACTTCTTATGCAAACATAGCAGTAAAGCAGGCACCGTTCTTTAAAAAAAAAAAAAAACAAGCATAGGTTTTTTATTTTTATTCTACAACTATCTTACAAAGAGTAATTTTCCTTGCAGCTCTTATTTTAAGATAGAAATGCAGATGAATCTCCCAAAGGACCTATAATTACTCCAGATTTACAAGAATCTAAACTCTGAAGTGTTTTATCAGATGAATAATCGCTAAGTATCTCCCCTTATGCACTCAGAGAGTCTTCATATTAATACAAGGAACACAAATTCTGGGATCATATAACTTTAGTGAGGTAGAGTGGCCTTACAATGCCACTCAGGTAACTCTAATTGCAGTAATTTGTTCGTGGTTAGTAATTCTGTACTAATAGCATTTTCCCAGGGAGACTGTCCTATGAATTTATAACATTTCATTTGTCTTCATATTTTTATGATTAAGTTGGAGAAACAAATGAACCTGATTTCTAAGAAAATCAAACTGTTAATGGCCATTTGATTATCCTAGAATCCAGTGGCACGAAGTCTTTGTTTTTCCCTTTATATAAAACGTTCATAAAGCATAATAAAATGACTGATAGAACTGGGAGGCAAAGCAGCTCACCTCATTTGAATCAAACTATATGTAAATCTGCCCTCTTAGCAATGATTTCAGGGAACAATAAAAAATGACTAAAACATAATTTGAAGAAAAAAAGACATATACTCAAACTATTTTGGAAAAATGTTGCTAGTAAGAGAAACAGAAAATTTATTTTAGCAGAATGGAAAAATCTTCATTGCTTTTCTGTATTTTTTATATACAATATCTTTCTAGTAGTCCCTAAAATTACACCCTAAAAATGCTTCATGTCTTCAGCTATAACCTGTTATAGTTATTTTCGTGGATTTTGGTATTCAATTCACTATTAATCACTGTTTTATGTTAAACATGTGCAATTACAAAAAGACAAATACTGTAGAAACATTCCCTTTTTAATTGAAAAATTTTAAATTTGAACTGATACAAAATAATTATGCATATTTATGGAGTACAATGTAATGTGTTGTTCTTTTGCACGGTAGGGTGACTATCGTTAATGATAATGTGTTATATATTTAAAGATAGCTATTAAAGATGATTTTGAATGTTCTCACCGTAAAGAAATAAGAAATATCTGAAGTAATTGATATGCTTATTATCCTGATTTTGAGACAGGGAACTGGCAGGTACTGCTTTGGACATTGCTTTAAGCATTGCTGCAGGCATTGCCCTGGGCATTGCATTGGGCATTACTGCAGCATTGCCTAAATCAGGAAGTCTCAAAACAAAGCTTCAAATTACCCTGATCAAAACAAGATGAAGGAAAGGCAAGTTCCAACTGATTAGAACCAAAATGGTAGAGTAATAGAGAATGTCGCTCCGATTCCAGGAAAACACTACCCCTTTAATGAATATTCCTCCCCTCGTTTAGTCTATACTTAAGCCATTGTTTACATAGAAAGGCAATAGCAACTAGGGGGATAGTTCTCTTCTGCAGGGAGAACTAGCCTCTGCTCTGTCTGTAGAGTAGACTTTCTGTAGTTTCTGAATAAATCTTGCTTTCACTTTATACTGTCGGCTCACTTCTGAATTCTTTCTTGCATGAAGCCAAAGGCCTACCTGGACTTCAAGTGGCTCCCAGCATTGAGAGTCACCTTCCTATGTCAATTTGATCATTACACAATGTATACATGGATCAAAACATTCCATTTATTTTTCACTCTTTTATCTTAACAGGGAAGGAGGGTCTTTTCCAAATTATATACACATAATTCACCTACTGTTTAGAATTTTTACAGGTTTTTGCTAATGCAGTTTGATTTAGATTACAATTCCCCATATGAAGTGAGAACTGCCTTCTTCTACTGATTTTGTTTTCCAGAAATCATTGTCTTAAAGTTCTCTTTCTCATTGAAGGTTGCCTTCTAATGGATTTACAGAATGAAACTTATTGTTGCCCTGATGTCAATTCATAAGTCTTTCTTTGATGATTTAAGCCTATATCAAATATATGGTATTTATTATTCTACTGTCAACCATTTATTTTTAACTTTCATCACTTTCAAATGAGCTTTATATGATTCTTAGTATTTGACTTTGACAACAGGTCTCCTAGAGTCTTGGAATACAGAGGCCTTATGTGAGCTGAGAGTATACTGAAAACCAGTTTTTATACAGAAAATATTTCTCAGCAGACACAATGGAAAGTGTAGGACTGATAGAAGTATGTACTACCAATCTATTAAGTTAAATTTACTTACTCATTCAGTCATTCATACATTCACTAAAAATACCTGTGTTTTCATTAGGCCAGTTGGACATACAAAAAAAAAAAATCATTGACAATACTTTTAGGGGAAAAAAAATGGCCCAGATTTAAATTAAGTTTACCAATTTGATTTTGGAATATTGGCGCTATTCTTATGAAATTACACCAAATACCTTACCATATTCTTTAAGAACTATGTAGTCTGGAAATGGATGGTTTTAAGAGATTTCACATAGTGGTATAAATAAGCACAGAATTTTCTACAAACAGATAAAAAGAAATCACCATTTAAATAACATAATAAAATATTTCATATAAATGCATTTTATATCTTCCTGAATAATAAAATGATTCAGTATTTGCAAGATATTTTTTGAAATGGATGCTTAAGTTTTTTTTCTCTTGGAAGAAGTAAAGCCATTTTTTCATTGTATGCCAGTGGATCAGAGCTTAGATGTTGGAGTCTAATGGTCTGGGTTTGACCCAAATCCACTGCTTACCAGCTGTGAGACCTTTATTAAGCTACTAAAGTCCTTTTGGCTTCAATGTTCTCATCTATAATATGGAGGTAATAACAGTACCTGCATGTTAGGTGGTTGTAACATTGGGACCCACTAAACATTCAGTAAAAGTTGTAGTTCTTGTTGTTGTTATCTAAATAAATAAATATATAAAGGTCCTCTACCATTTTCAGTGCAAAGCATCAAAAATGACAAAGGATGAAAAGGATATTAAAGTTCATTTAGGCATTCCTTTATGAAACAGATGAAGGTACAAAGGTTCAGGCAGATTAAGTTAACCTAGCCAACAAGAACCTTTATTTGTAGAATTCTGAGAATGTTGAGATTATATGCTTTAAATGGTAGTAGTGGTACACTTGTTTTTCAGTAATATGATTAACTTTTTTTATGGAAGTTATCAAAGTTTATAACTTTTCCACCTAAAAATATGAATTTGGGGATTAACATTCAACTTAAAAATCTTTAAGAATATCAATCTTTTTTTTTTAAAATTAATTTATTTTTTTATTATTCCAAGGTATTGTGAGGGTACAAACATTCTAGTTACACTTTATGTCTTTGCCTCACCCATATGCAGGTTAAAGGCATGCCCTTCCCTCCCTTTAGTGCTCCCCATGTCCTTTAGTTGTAGATTTTCCCCCCCATCCC